>PVKS010036873.1:0-19023 GCA_004027875.1 Aplodontia rufa
AGGCCATGTGAAAAACTCAATAAAGTTATTCCTCTCTTTCTCTGTCTCTCTCACTGTCCCTCTCTCTTTAAAAAAAATAAATAAATAAAATAAATAAATAAAATTGATTCTTTCTTTCTCTGTTAAAAAAAAAAGAGCTAAGTCTAAATTCCAGTTTTGCTAGTTTTATGGTGATTGCTTTGGTGCTGGGAACTGAACCTAGGGCCTCACCATGCTAAGCACTGGCTCTGATTTTACTATTTTCTATCGGTGTGACCTTGGGAAAGTCATTTCACTCCCTCAGTTTTCTCATCTAAAACAAATGGGACTGAAAATACGTATTCTGTAAAATAGAGTCCTATTTCACATTTTAAGTGTCACACATGATGACTGGTATGCAATATTATTAGTATTTTTTTTTTTAGAGAGGACAGTTAGAGAGAGAGAGAGACAGAAGGAATCAATTTTTATTGAGTTTTTCACATGGCTTTCATTACTCTGACACTTAATTGTGTACGTGGGTGCTGGGATTTGAACCCACTTACTTGTGCATGCCAGGCAAGTGCTGTAACCACCAAGCCACCGCTCCAGCCCATGCTGTCACATATTCATAGATGCACACAATACAGCAATACAATTTGGTCAATACCCACCCACCACCCCACACCCCTCTACCTCTCTCCTCCTGTCCTGCGATCCCTTGCCCCTCTTCTGGGTCTTATACTTTTCCTAAAAAACCCAAGAACAGTGTCATAATTTTTATATCTATGAAGAACAACTTTATATACATGATTATAGCATATAGGGTGCCGTACTTATAAATGCTTGGAATGTACTTTGCTTTTATCTCAGTTCTAACATTTTCCCTTCTCCTCCCTTCCTATCATCCCTTGTTATTCTTTGATATGTTTGACAATAGGATTAAACATTTACGATTTTGTAAAGGATGCAGTATAGCTTGCTCAAATATCCTTGCAACTGTATCTCACAAATATAACATTGCATTTTTGTTCTATGGTTCTAAACCATGAGTTTATTTATTTTTCCCCAAGCCTGGGTTTAGCTCCAGCCACCACAAATGAGGGAAAACATTTGGCCCTTGAATCTCTGGGTTTGGCTAACTTCGCTCAGCATGATTTCTACCATTAACATCCATTTACTTTCAATGGATGCAATATCATTGTTTCTAATAGCTGAGTAAAACTCCATTGTGTATAAATACCAGAGCTTTTGGATCCATTCATCCAATGATGGGCATCTGGGTTGGTTCCATATTTAGGTATTGTAAATTGAGCTACTATGAACATAGATTTTGCTGTGTCACTATAATGTGCTGATTCTAACTCCTCTGGGAAAATACCCAGAAGAGGGAGGGATAGCTGGGACACATGGTGGATCCAACCCTAATTTTTTGAGAAGTCTCCACACAGCTTTCCAGAGCGGTTGTACCAGTTTGCAACTCCACAAACAGTGTGCTATTGTTCCTATCTCCCCACAACTCCTCCAGCATTTGTTAGTGTTTGTATTCTTTATCTTTGCCAGTCTGACTGGAGTGAGGTGAAATCTTAAGGTAGTTTTGATTTGCATTTCTCTGGTTACTAATGATTTAGAACACTTTCTCTCATGTATTCATTGGCTTGCTCTATTTCCTCTGTTGAGAAGTTTCTATTTAGCTCTGTGGCCCATTTATTGATTGGATTGTTTGTGTTTTTATTTTTTTAAGTTCTTTGTAAATTTTGGATATTAGTCTCCTGTCAGAGGGATCACAGGCCATGATTCTCTCCTGTTCTGTAAGTTGTCTTTTGACTGTTCTATTTCCTTGGCTGTACAGAAACTTTTTTAGTGTAATGGTATCCCAATCATTGACTTTTTTTTTATTTTAAGAGAGAGGGACAGTGTATGTGAGAGAAAGAATCAAATTTTATTTAGTTTTTCATGTGTCTTTCGTTGCTCCAAGACTTCATTGTGTACGTGGTGCTAGGGTTTGAACTCACGTACTTGCACATGCAAGGCAAGCGCCGTAACCACCAAGCCACCTCTCCAGGCCCCTCCTCCAGCCCCCCCTCCGACTCGTTGATTTTTTTACTGTAATTCTTTCACTTTAGGAGTCTTGTTGAGGAAGTTGCTGCCAACTCCCATATGCTAGAGTGTTGGTCCTAATTTTTCTTCTAGCAGATGTATGGTAGTTGTTTTAATTCCTAGATCCATTTAGATTTGATTTTTGTTCAAGGTGAGAGATAAGGGTCTAATTTCAATTTTCTGCAAGTGGCTGTCCAGTTTGTCTAGCACCATTTGTTGAATAGGCTGTCTCTCCTCCATGTTATATTTTGATTCCCTGTGTCAAAGATTAGATGTTTAAAGATTTGTGGGTTTTTCTCAGTGTTCTATTCTATTCCTTTGGTGTTCATTCCTATTTTGATACCAGTACCATGCTGTTTTTAAAACTACAGCTCTATAGTATAATTTTAGATCTGGTACTGCAAAACCACCTGTTCCATTTTTCTCGATTAGTAATGTTTTGGCTATTCTGGGTTTCTTGTTGTTCCAAATGAATTTGAGAATTATTTTTTCTATCTCTGAAAAGAATGACATTGGAATTTTGACAGGGATTGCATTGAATCTGTATAGTACTTTTGGCAGAATGGCTATTTTAATTCTATTTAATTCTATTAATTCTGCCTAAACAAAAGCATCTTCTCGGGTCGTCTACAATTTCTGTTTTCAGTGTTCAATAATTTTCCTTGTAGAGGTCTTTTACTTCCCTTGTTAAATTAATTTCAAAGTATTTTATTCTTTTGAGGATATTGTAAATGGGACTGATTTCCTGATTTCTTCTTCTGCTCTAATATGTTAGCATATAGGAAAGCTATTGATTTATGGGTGTTGATCTTGTTGCCTGCTACTTTGCCAATCTGTTTATTAGCTCTAGCAGTTTTCTGGTGGAGTTTTTTTGGATCGTCCTGATTTAGGATCATGTCATTAACAAAAAAGGATAGTCTGATTTCCTCCCTTCCTATTCTTATCCCTTTAATTTCCTTCTCTTGCCTGATTGGTCCAGCCAGGGTCTCGAGGACTATATTGAATTAAAAGTGGTGAGAGCGGGCAGCCTTGTGTTGTTCCTGAGTTTAGTGGAAATGGTTTCAATTTTTCTCCATTTAGCTGAGGATTTGGCATATATGGCCTTCACAAAGTTAAGATAAGTTCCTTTGATCCCTATTTTGTCTAGAGCTTTGAACATAAATGGGTGCTGGATTTTATCAAAGGCTTTTCCTGCATCTATTGAGATGATCATATGGTTTCTGTCCTTAATTCTGTTTAAGTGATGAATCACATGTATTGATCTGTATATGCTGAACCAGCCTTGCATACCTGGAATGAAGCCCACTTGATCATGATGAATTATGCTCTTAATGTGTTTTTGAATGCAGTTCATGAGAACTTTATTAAGGATTTTTGCATCAATGTTCATGAGGGATAATGGTCTATAGTTTTCTTTTTTTGAGGTGCCTGTTAGATTTTAGTATCAGAGTTACAGCTGCTTCATAAAAAGTGTTTGGGAGAGTTCCCTCTTTTTCCATTTCTTGGAATAACTTAACAAGGAGAGGCATTAGCTCTTCTTCAAAGATGTGATAAAACTCAGCGGGGAAACCATCAGGTCCTGGGCTTTTCTTCTTTGAAAGACTTTTATTTTCTGTATGCATTTTGGTGCCTGTTATTGGGCACCAATTCCATCCTGTGTCAATTTGGGAATGTTGCATGTGTCTAGAAATTTCTCCGAATCATCCAGATCATCTGATTTAAAGGAGTACAGTTTTTCAAAATATATTCTGATAATCTCTTTGATTTCAGTGTGGTCAGCAGTGATCAACCCCTTTTCGTTGGTGATATTTTTTTGAAAGGGAGGGGCTGGAGTGGTGGCTCAGCGGTTTCGGCGCTTGCCTGGCAAGCACGAGGACCTGGGTTCAGACTCTGTCTCTCTCACTGTCCCTCTCTCTAAAAGAGAGACAGAGAAAGAGAGAAACAACTTTATTCAGTTTTTCACATGGCTTTACATGTGAAAAAGAATGACATGGTGATGGGGTCTGAACCTGGGTCCTCGTGCTTGCCAGGCAAGCACCGAAACCGCTGAGCCACTGCTCCAGCTCCTCCTTGGTGATTTTTATTGATTTGCTTTGATTCTTTCCTTTTAGTTAGATTAGCTAAGGGTCTATCAATTTTATTTATTTTTTCAAAGAACCAGCTCTTTGTTTTCTCGATTCTTTTTATTGTTTTTTTTTTGTTGTTGTTGTTCTCAATTTCATTGATTTCAGCTTTGATCTTAATTATTTCCTGTCTTCTGCTGGCTCTGGAATTAGACTGTTCTTTTTGTAGAGATTTGAGTTGGAGCATAAGCTTATTTGTTAGGGATTTTTCCTGATTCTTTTTTTTTTTTTTTTTTTTTAAGGGAGAGGGACAGTGAGAGAAAGAGAGAGAGAGAAAGAAACCATTTTTTATTTAGTTTTTCACGTGGCTTCCATTGCTCTCAGACTTTGTTGTGTACATGGTACTGGGGTTTGAACTCGCATACTTGTGCATGCCAGGCAAATGGCTCAACTGCTGAGCCACCACTTCAGCCCCTCTTTCCTGATTCTTAATGTCGACACTCAGTGCTATAAATTTTCCACTTAAAAATGTTTTTGTGTTATCCCAGAGGTTTCTATATGTTCTGTCTTCATTCTCATTCTCTTCCAAGAATTCCTTAATTTCTGGTCTCATGTCTTCTTGGATCCATTCTTCATTTAATAGGGTGTAATTCAATCTCCATGTATATGTGTGTTTTCTGCAATGGTTTTTGCTATTAATTATTAGGGTCATGGCATCATGGTCTGATAGGATGCATGGAATAATATCTACTTTTTTGTATTTGCTGAGATTTCCTTTGTGAACTAGAATATGATCTATTTTGGAAAAGGATCCATGTGCTGTTGAAAATAAGGTATACTCTGCCAATTTTTTT
This sequence comes from Aplodontia rufa, assembly GCA_004027875.1. Taxonomy (NCBI): domain Eukaryota; kingdom Metazoa; phylum Chordata; class Mammalia; order Rodentia; family Aplodontiidae; genus Aplodontia; species Aplodontia rufa. The sequence goes on from PVKS010036873.1 coordinate 4,976, forward strand.
GAGGTGGAATATTTTGTAGGTATCTGTAAACTGTTTGATTCATTGTATTGTTTAGACTGGAGACCTCTTTACCGTTTTTTTGCTTTGATGACCTGTCTATTGGTGATAGAGGAGTGTTAAAGTCTCCCAGTGTTGAGGTCCACAAGTGGCTTTAAGTCTTAGAGTAATTTTTCCACACAGTTGGGGGCATTGGTATTTGGAAAGTATATATTTACTATGGTTATATCTTCCTGTTGTTCCCTTTACTAAGATGTAGTGGCCTTCTTTATCTCTTCTGATTAATTTATGCTTGAAATCCACTTTGTTGGATATAAGAATTGCAAATCCAGCTTGCTTTCTTGGGGTGTATGCCTGGTAGATTTTTTTCCCATCCTTTCACCTTTAATCTGTGGGTGTCACTGGCTGTAAGGTGGGTTTCCTATAAGCAGCATATTGTTGGATTTTGTTTTTTGATCCAATCTGCTAGTCTTTTTTTTTTAAAGATAGAAGGACAGTGAGAGAGAGACAGAGGGAATCAATTTTTATTGAGTTTTTCACATGGCCTTTGCTATTCTGACACTTAGTTGCATACACAGGTGCTGGGGTTTGAACCCGTGTACTTGCCCATGCAGGGCAAGCGCCGTAACCTCCGAGCCACTGCCGCAGTCCCTACTCTGTGTCTTTTGATTGGTGCATTGAGACCATTCACATTCATTGTTAGAATAGTTATGTGGTTGTGGTTCATAGTCATTGTGTTTTATTAGTAAGTTCTATGCTGTCTTAGTTATCTATTGATAGCAATTGTACCATTATTGAATTTCCTATTTGTGGGTTTTGAGGAATGTTTGCTTGTTATTCTATCTGGAGTTTATCTTTGAGGATTCTTTGTAATGTTGGTTTTCTGTTCATGAATGCTACAAGTTTGTTTTATCATGAAAAGTTCTTATTTCCCCCTCAAATTTGAAGCTGAGTTTTGCTGGGTGTAGCGCTCTTGGCTGTATATTGTGTTCATTCAGATGTTGAAAGATGTCCTTTCATGATCTTCTTGCTGAGTCTGAACTGAAAAGTCAGATGTGATTCTTATTGGTTTGACTCTGAATGTGATTTGGCATTTCTAGCTTGCTGCTTTCAGTATTCTTTCATTGATTTCCCTGTTCTACATTTTGAATATAATGTGTCTTGGTGAGCTTCTCATTTGATTAGTCCTATTGGGTGTCCTATAAGCTTCCTGGATGAGCATATCAGACTCTTTTTATATGGGCAAAATTTTTTTTAACTATTTCATTGAGAATGTTTCTTATTCCATTCGTGTTTCAATTTCTTCCTGTATCCCAATTACTCTTAAATTGTTTCTTCTCATTTCATCCCAGACATTTTAAAAATTCTGTTCGTGTTCTGTGAGTTGTTTTTTTCTTTTTTATCATTCATGCACTCAAGCTTGCTCACCCTATCCGCATTGTCAGAAGTTCTTTCTTCAATATCTGAGGTTCTGTTTTCTACAGAAGTTAGTCTATTTAAATTCTTCTATTGTTCCTCTCATGTCATTGACTGCAGATTTTAGCTCCGTTACTTCTTTTTTGAGTATGTCTATTTCTTTAATGACAGAGTTTTTCATCTCCTGAGTTTTCTCACTTAGTCCCTTTATTATATCTTCTTTTAGCTCATTGTTCCTTTCAGTAATCAGATCATTGATGATATTTTCAAGGTTTTCATCTCAGTCCCTTTCCGTGGCATCCTTTTTAGGGGAGTTGTGGGTTTGAGGTGAACCTCTCCTAGTTTGAATCTTCATTTTTGAAGAACTTCTTCTGGATCTCTGAATTGAGATTCCCTGAGAAAGGTAGGCAATTCTCCAAGTGGTTTTTCCTTGCAAGTCAAAGGGTCAGATCAACCACCCACTCTTTGATAATCACCTTCTTCCAGATTCTACTTCTGCCTGGGTCCTTGTTTTGTTCCACCTTTTGGTTGATTCAGGCTCAAGGTTGCAGATCTGAACCTGGGTTGTCCTGAGAACCTCCTCCAGTTGGTTCTGAGCAGGGGCTGCTCCAGATGGGGGTCCTACTGGTGATGCCCTGAGCACCTGCCACCAGGACTCAGGGAGACCCAGATAGGCATGCATCCCCAGTGCTTTTTATTTTGAGACAGGGTGTCCTAAAGTTGCTGAGGCTGGCCTCAAACTTTCAATCCTTCTGCTTCAGACTCCCAAGTCACTGTGCCCATTGGTTTGCAAAATTTCTTGAAAATGTTTGTCAGTAGTTGGAATGTGATGGTGCATGTCTGCAATCCCAGCTATTCAGGAGGTGGAGGCAGGAAGATCACAAATCCAACCGTTAGACTAGGCAATTTAGCGAAACTCTATCTCAAACCAAAAAAGTAAAATGGGCTGGAGAAACAGCTCATATGCATGGCCCTGGTTTCAATCCCTAGCACTGTAGGGGAAAAAAAGAGTTGTCAGTATTTGTGGTCATTACTTACTTCCTTAATTCAGACAACTTCAACTACACTCTTTTCCACAGAAATCTCACCCAGTTCTGTTTTTTTTGTTTTGATTTTTTCTTTTTTTAAATGTTTTCTTTTTTTAAGAGAGAGAGAGAGGGAGAATCAGTTTTACTTAGTTTTTCATGTAGCTTTCGTTGCTCTAACACTTCATTGCGTACATGGTGCTGGGGTTTGAACCCACATCCTCATGCATGCCAGGCAAGTATCATAACTGTTGGGCCACTGCTCCAGCCTCTGTTTTTTTTTTCTCTTTTTGAGACAAGGTCTTGCAATATTGCCCAGGCTGGTCCTGGACTCCTGGGCTCAAGCAATCCTCCTGCCTCAGACTCCTAAGTAGCTGAGATTACTTGCCCATGCCACTGTGCCTGGCTCTATGGTTTTAATTTTTAAATTTTTATTTATTTATTTTTTTAAGAGAGAGGGACAGTAAGAGAGAGAAAGAGAGAATTAATTTTTATTTATTTTTTCATCTGGCCTTCGTTTCTCCGACATTTAGTGTGTACGTGGTGCTAGGGTTTGAACTTAGGTTCTTGTGCATGCCACGCAAGTGCTTTAATCACCAAGCCACTGCTCCAGCCCTGGCTCTATGGTTTTAAATAACATATGCAGGCTAAGAACACTCACATGCAGTTCTTTTCTGCATTCCACATTCATACTTCCATTTAACTAAATGATGTCTTTATTTGAAGGCCTATCCATTTAACAAGTCAGAAAACAGTTCTGATTTCCTCTCTAAAGCTGATTCTCTCCTGATAGACTTCATCTCAGTAAATGGGATTGCCACTTACAGCTCAGGCCAAAATTATGAATTATCCTGGATATCTTTCCTTCTCTTTCACCTTATATTCAATCCATCATCAGCATTTGTGAGTTTGTTATTTAAAATATATCTCCTAAACTGAGCACAGTGGGACATGCCATCTACTTGAGAGACTAAAGTAAGAGGATCACAAGTTCCAGACCAGCCTGGGCAATTGAGAAAGACCCCATTTCCAAAACACTAAGTAAACCTCAAACGGATCACTTCCCAGGTCTACTCAAATTTATCCCACATCTTTTGTTTATTTAGTTTTGTACTAAGGATTGAGCACAGGGACACATTACAACCGGGTTACGTCCCCAGCCCTTTAAAAAAAAGTTTTTTTTTTTCTCTCTAGCGCTAGGAATTGAACTCCAGGCCTTGTTCACGCTAGGCAAGTTTTCTACCACTAAGCTACATCCCAGTCCTAAAATTTAAAAAATTTGAGACAGTGTCTCCCTAAGATGCCAAGGCTGGCCTGGAACTTGTGATCCTCCTGCCTCAACCTCTCAATATCTGGGATTACAGGCATGTGCCACCATGTTCAGCTTGATAGCTTTATTTTTGGCTTGGACTAATCCTTTTAAATCTCCCAATTTATCTGCTTATTTTCACTTATGACCCATAAGTCAATTCCCACATAGCAACCATAGTGATCTTTTAAAAATGTATATCTGTACTACTCATACTCTGACTACTTCTACTGAGGCTGGAATGAGACTCACTCTGAAAATAAAAGAAAAAGGGGCTGGAGTGGTGGCTCAGTGTTTCCTGTGCTTGCCTGCCAGGGGTGAGGACGTGAGTTCAAACCCCAGCACCACATACACAATGAAGTGTCAGAGCAACAAAAACCATGGAAAAATGGAATGAAATTGAATCTTTCTCTATCTCCTTCTCACTGTCCCTTTCTTTCTTTAAAATAAATAAATTAATTAATTTAATTAAATAATAAAGGGCTAGAGCTGGGCACAGTGGTCCATGCTTGTAATCCCAGCAATTTAGGAGATTGAGGCAGGAGAATTGCAAGTCAGACACCAGCTTCAGGAATTTAATGAGGCCCTAAGCAACTTAGCAAGATCCTGTCTCAAAATAAAAAAATAAAATATAAAAAGGGTAGGAAAGGGGAGGGGAGGGAAAACTAGGGGTGGGGAGGGAAGAAATGTACCTCAGTGACAGAGTGCCCTCAGGTTCAATCCCCAGTACCAAAAAATAAAGAAAAAAAAATATTACTTCAAAATGTAAATATATAGGGCTGTAGCAGTGGCTCAGCAGTTATAATGCTCACCTGGCATGTATGAGGACCCAGATTTGAACCCCAGCACCACATACACAATTAAGTATCAAAAAACAAAAACCAAACAAAAAAATAAAATTGATTCTTTTACTCTTTCCCTCTCTCTCTTAAAAAAAGAAAAAGTTTAAATACATAGTATTTAGTGTATGGGTTGTAAAGAGGTAATAAGCAATACAAAGCTAAATAAGAACTTAGTAACTCAGTGAACACACAGCTCATCGTAACCCCATGTTATGGGGTTATCTCATCATAACCCCATGTGTATAAGATGATTAAAATATCCTTTTACATTTGCCACAGCAACAAACACCCTGTGAATATTTAGAAGTAGGTTTAAATTGACACAATAATTCAGGAATGCTTAAATTAATGGAATGTAAGAATAATCTAAATCAGACACAGTGCAGCATTCCTGTAATCCCAGCAAGTTAGATGGGAGGATTGCAAATTAGAACCTAGCCTCAGTAATTTAGTGAGACCCTGTCTCAAAATTTAAAAAAATAGAAATGACTGCAGATGTAGCTCAGTGGTAAAAGACCCAGCACCAATCCTCAGCACCAAAAGAAAAAAAAAAAAAGAATAATCTAAAACTAGATGGATTTCTCCAATATTGACTCTCTTTCTTCCCCTTCCCTTCTCTCTATATATCGATATATATACACACACATACATATACACACGTACATAATATATACACATATGTATACATACACATCGCTTTTAGGCCTTTTGGCTAAGATCAGGTATATATACGTACACATATATTAGAGAGAGAGAGAGAGAGAGGGAGGGAGGGAGAGTGAGCACAAGAGCAAGCACAGGACAGGGGTAGGAAGAAAGTGCTTCTTTCTGGCACCATTTATAAAGGAAAAACTATGTGTGGAAAAAGCATAGCCAGATTTGAGTTTAAAACCTAGTTATGGATGGGGCTGGAGCAGTGGCTCAGCAGTTTCAGCGCTTGCCTGGCAAGAACTAGGACCCAGGTTCAAACCCCAGCACCACATACACAACTGAGGTTGGAGCAACGAAGGCCATGTTAAAAACTCAATAAAGTTGTTTCTCTCTTTAAAAACAACAACAACAACAAAAAAAAAACCTAGTTATGGGGCTGGAGCAGTGGCTCAGCAGTTATAGTGCTTGCCTGATAAGCATGAGGACGCAAGTTCAAACCCCAGCACCACATACACAACGAAGTGTTGGAGCAATGAAAGCCACATGAAAAACTAAATAAAAATGATTCTTTTTCTCTCTCTCTCACTGTCCCTCTCTCTTTGAAAAAAGAACAAAAAACAAAAAACAAAAAAACCTAGTTATGGGGCTGGAGCTGTGGCTCAGAGGTTACTGTGCTTGCCCAGCATGGCAAGTACAAAAGTTCAAACCATGTGAACAACAAAGTGTCGGAGCAACGAAAGCCACAAAAAAACTAAATAAAAATTGATTCTCTCTCTCTCTCTCACTGTCCCTCTCTTAAAAAAAAAAAAAAATCCTACTTATGGGGTGTGGAGTGGTGGCCCAGTGGTTATGGCACTTGCCTGGCAAACACAAGTATGTGAGTTCAAACCCCAGCACCACGTACACAACAAAATCTTGGAGCAAAGAAAGCCACATGAAAAACTAAATAAAAATTGATTCTCTCTTTCTCTCTGTCCCTTCTTTGGAAAAAAAAAACTAAATAAAAATTGATTCTCTCTGGGCTGGAGTGGTGGCTGAATAGTTACGGTGCTTGCCTGGCATGCCCGAGTACTCAAGTTCGAACCCCAGCACCATGTACACAGCTAAGTGTCAGAAAAACAAAACTCAGATGAAAAAAATAAAGTTGATTCTCTCTCTTTTTTCTTTCTTTCTTTTTTTTTTTGATTCTCTCTTTTAAAAATGGAGATAAAGATATTTGTATGTCAGAGCTGCTGTGAGGCTAACAGGATCTGCCTACAGCTGTGAGTATTTGATAAATGACTACTGCTGTTAGGATCAGTACACTTACCTGTGACCTGGAAAGGAGCCTGGATGAGCCGCTGCTGAACACCCCTGAGTAGCTCCTCTATTTCCTTCTGTATGTTGCAGACAACTTCTTCCATCAGGCCTACATCAGCTATTCCTTTCCAGAACATCAATGTGTCCTCTGGCACAACAAAATAAGATAGAGGGTAAACAAAGAATGTAACATCTCTACGATGTTAAATACAAAATTATTTCAATTCAAAAAGATTTCTTGCTGGGAAAAGGGAAAGAACTTCTGGAACAATGGCTGCCTTCCTGAGTTGGTACTTAATTATTTGGTCCCTTCAGCCACTTAGGAGCTTGGGATAGTTGCCTTAATTTGTTATGCCCTTACTTTGTTATGTCTCTGTCTACAAGGACAAATAGATAAATAAGTAAATAAAAATTTAAAGAGAAAAAAATTAATAAAATAAGAAAGGTATTTTCCTCCTATAAAGATGTTAAGCTAAATATTAAACATCAAATAGAAGTATATTATATATTAAATAATTGATTTTTAAAATTAGATATTTATTATAAAATTTAAGACAATAAAGTTATTAAAGTTAATGTTAATTAAAAGATATACTCTCCCTAGTCTTGTCTTGTCTTTTTTTTTTTTTTCAAAGAGAAAGAGAGAAAGAAAATCAATTTTATTTATTCATCTGGTTTTTGTTTCCTCAGACTCTCTGTTTGTTGTGTATGTGGTTCTGGGGTCACTCTAACCACTGAGCCACCACTCCAGTCCATTTTTCCAGTCTTAATACTCAAGAGAACAAAAGAAAACAGTTGGATAGGTAGAGCTACAAGCTCCTTAAGAGAAATGGCTATACTTTTTCATTTATACACCTACAATCTTACAATAATACGAACCAAAAATAGTCAATAGTAAATATTTATTAGATGAATTAATAAGTGGAGAATGTTACGAAGCCTCTCTGGTGCCATCTAAGTAAATCATTAATCTCCATCCTCTACTTCACCAGCTATCTGATTTTTCCTTTGGACAACTTGAAGCTTGGATTATCTAAGAAATGTGACAAAGTTGGGGGGCAATCTGATAGGAGGGAAAGCATGGAACACAGGGTTAAACAGCTGGTTTAGATTTGACACCTAATGGTTGTATGATTGGTCTTAGGCAAGCTGCTGAATCTTTCCAAATCTTCAAGTGCAAAATGTGACTCTGCTGGTATGAATTGTATGGATTAAAAAAAGATGTTTGGCTACAGTTAGTATTCATATTAAAAGGCCTTCTTTGTCCATAAAAACCTATAAGATATCTAAGCTGCACAGAATGTACCTGAAATTTCCTCAGAGTCTTTTTTCACGCCCTCCTCTGTGGCCATGGTGACAGCAGCAGTGAGAGCCGAGTTCCATTCCAGTCCTGCCTCTTCCATGCTCTCTTCTGAGATGGCAATCTGTGTGATGCTACCTAAAATGAGTCCGTCAGATGTGAGGCCAGTAAATTTTGTGAAAAAGTCATAGCTACCCTCTACCTCATACAGATACAGAGCCCTTGTTATTTTAACATGCTAACCTCTTGCCTAATAGATTCATGCGTTTAAGAACTAGACTCCTAGGCAGGCTAGGATGAATATTCAATTTTCTAAAGAAAATCTGCATGTAAAATAAATGCTTTCTTACTCTGAATAGAAAGGGAAATATAGTTGGGAATAAAGCTCAATAGCAAAGCACTTTCCTAGCATGTGTGAAGCCCTGAGTTCACTCCCCATCATAGCAAAAAAAAAAAAAAAAAAAAAAAAAAAAAAAAAAAAAAAAAAAAAAAAAAAAAAAAAAAGAGAGAGAGAGAAAAAAAAAACATTTTTTAAGAGAGAGAAGGACAGTGAGAAAGAATCAAATTTATTTAGTTCTTCATGTAGCTTTCATTGCTCCAACACTTTATTGTATATGTGGTGCTGAGGTTCAAACCCATGTCCTCGTACATGCCACACAAGTCCTGTAACCACTGAGCCTCCATCACTCCAATCCTGAAAAATAACTTAGGAGATCACAAAAATGCAAACTGCTTTCTGAGCAGATGCTTCTGAAAGAGACTAAAGGTAAGCATGATAACCAAGGTGCCCACTCAAGACTTACGAAGGGTGAGGAGAACCTTAAATTATGTAAAAGTAGGGAGCGCTGCCTACAAATGCATTCGATACTAAACATCTAGAATATATGAAGTTACTATTGCTTGTTTATTACCCTGTAAAAATGAGGCAAGAGAAATGGAGATCCAAAAACTCAGATAAGAAATCCACTGGGTACAGTGGTATATGCCTGTAATCCCAGCAACTGGGAAGGTTGAGACAGGATTGCCAAGTTTGAGGCCAGCCTCAGCAACTGAGACCCTAAGTAACTTAGAGAGATCCTATCTCAAAATAAAAATAAAAAGGGATAGGGATTTAGCCAGTGGTAAAATGCCCCTGGGTTCAAACTCTGGTACCAAAAAACAAACCCCAAAACACAGAGAAATCAACCTGATTCAACCAGCAATACAGACAAGTGTGGAGGATATCAATAATCAAACAAAAGAATAATGTTGGATAAAGAAGTAAAGGAACCGGGAATAGTGGCGCACGCCTATAATTCCAGTGGCTTGGAAGGCTTAGGCAGGAGGATCACAAGTTCAAAGCTAGCCTCAGCACTTCGAGAAGCCCTCAGCAACTTAGTGAAACCCTGTCTCAAAATAAAAAATAAAAAGGGTTGGGGATATGACTCAGTGGTTAAGTGCCCCTGGGTTCAATCCTGGGAAATAAATAGATTAATTAATTAAATAAATAAAATAAAAATAACTAAAGAAGTAAAGGGAAATCATTTCAAAGCATTTCTCATTTTTCAAGTGAGTCAAGTGTCCAAAAAATTCAAACTGCTGGATATTTTTTTACTTTTCCGAAGAGGATTTAGGGTCCAAGAGATTTGGCTTCTACATTCCCAATGGTTACTCACAGAATATTAGCGATGACCAAAAGAAAATTTAAAAGGTCATTTTTCTTTCTTTCTTTCTTTCTTTCTTTCTTTCTTTCTTTCAAGATAGAAAGAATGAAGGAATCAATTTTATTTAGTTTTTCATGTGGCTTTCGTTGCCACATGATGTAAACATGGTTCTGGGTTTCAAACCCCACATCCTCATTCGTGCCAGGCAAGTGCCGTAACCACTGAGCCGCCACTCCAGCCCTTAAAAGGTCATTTTTCAAGAACAGCACTTTCCTAACCTTTTAGATCCTTGCGCATTCTTGTGATTATTATCAGGCATATTACAAGTTGAAGACAGTAGCTGAGACACATTTTATTCACCTGAGGTTGTCTTTAGTTGGGCTGACTGAATCCTTTCAAATAATCTCTCTCACATATTTATATCTTTCCTGGATGGTAAGCAGGAGCCCCAGACCCGGGTTCAAAAAGACTGAAGTGTGTGCCCATCCTGTTCATTTGTGAGCAAGCTCAGTTGGGTAATCTGGAGCCCACCCAGGCAGAGCTCTCTGAGACTTATGGAAGGATCTCAAGTCCAGTCCAGTTAATGACACACTGATACATCTCAGTTAAACATGAATATTATTGATGAATACTATTCATCTACCCTCCTGTCTTGACCACTGATAGTACAAAGGATTCTCAGAACAGTCTAATTTTAACCTTGATATGCCAAGTAGCACCAAAATGAGACCACTGGAAAAGTGTTAGAACTACTGAACCATCTTTCTAATGCTTACCATGCACTCTAATAAAAAACAAGAAAGGAGATCTGGCCAATAAGAATTAAAGAAAAGGGGTTGGGGATTTAGCTCAGTGGCAGAGTGCTTGCCTAGCACACGCAAGGCCCCGAGTTTGATCCTCAGCCCTGAAAGAAAAAAAAAATTAAAGAAAAAAAGAGATTCGTTTCTAAGACATAGAATCTCACACAAGATCACCATACCTTACAGCAAAGCATATCAATGCTTACAAGAATAATTAAGAAACATAAAGAAGAAATTAGGGGAAAAGTGCTGCTGAAAAACAGCTGGTTTTCAGGTGGTTTCCTACCCCCTACCATCGGCCGAAGTGGGTGTCTGCACCACACTTGTCTGCTGTCCTGGCACTGGAGCTCTTGCACTGCTGATCAGAAGATCGAATTTGGTGCTTCTGCAGGTATTGGAGCAAACTTTGTCATGCTGGTAAAAATCAATCTGTCCGGAGTCCATCATTTTCCTGCACAAAGGGAAATAAGTATCAGTTCAGCCTGCACTTCATCACAGAAAACTGGGCCTCAGGGACAAAAAGGGACACATTGCTGAGCCTACTCCTACTTTATAAATTAATGAAACCTAACAGCAGGTTGCAAAAATTCTAATTGGAACTGTAACTTTTTCTTTGGTCCTGCTCATATTAACCAGCACTTCTCTTCTGAGTTTACTCATTTTGAGTTCTCTGTCCTACCTGCTGTTATCACTAAGCTCAGGTATATACTAAGAATGCCATAAAATGTCATTGAAATCAAACCTGAAAAGGGAAAATGCTAGTTCATGTCCCAGCAAAACTGAAAAATGCCCATGGGAATCAGAATTTTGTGATGAGACTCTGATGTATTATTATTCATTGAACAGAAAGATCTGTTACTACTTTTCAAAACTTAAAGTTATAGTAGACTTCATTCATTAAAAAAAGGAAAAAGATTGGGGCTGGAGCAGTGGTGACTCAGCAGTTTCAGCGCTTGCCTGGCAAGCACAAGGAGCTGGGTTCAAACCCCAGCACCACATACACAACTACGTGTTAGAGCAACTGAGGCCATGTGAAAAACTAAATAAAGTTGTTCTCTCTTGCTCTGTCTCTCTCACTGTCCCTCTCTCTTTAAAAAAAAATAAATTAATTAAAAAAAAAAGGAAAAAGAGCTGGAAGAATGGCGCATGCCTGTAATTCCAGCAGCTCAGAAGGTTAAGGCAGGAGGATCAATAAAGTTTAAAGCCACCCTCAGCAACTTAGCAAGGCCCTAATCAACTTAGTGAGACCCTATCTCAAAATAAAGGTTTATTCAGTAGTAGAATGCTTGCCTACTATGAGTGAAGAACTGGGATGGATCCCCAGTACCATGAAAATAAAATACAACATTAAAATTTTTAAAATTGATAACTTGGGGCTGGAATGGCAACAGTTAGGGTGCTTGCCTGGCATGTGCAAGTGAGTTCGAACCTCAGCACCATATACACAATGAAGCTTTGGAGCAATGAAAGCCACATGAAAAACTAAATAAAATTGATTCTCTCACACTGTCCCTCTCTCTTTAAAAAAAAAAAAAAAGAAATGAAACAAAAAAAATTGATAACTCTCCTAGAAACAGAGCAAACTTGATTATACTTAACACCCTCTGGAAAATATCCTTATACCTGGATCCACAGACATTGTTATTATAGGCCATGAACAAAACAATATGGTGTTTTAATTATAGTAATCTCCATGGTATAATGTCACTTGCCTTTCCTTTCTTTTCCATCCTTTTTTTTGGAGGGGTGGGGTGGAGGTACTGGGGATTGAACCTAGGAGGGCTTTATCACTGAGCTATATCCCCTAGTCCATTTTATTTTTCATTTTGAGATAGGGTCTAAGTTACTTTAGGGCCTCACTAAATTGCTGAAGCTAGTTTTGAATTTGTGATCCTCTTGCCTCACAGCCTCCCAAGGTGCTGGGGATTACAGACATGCACCACCATGCCTGCCCAGCTCTTTTTTTTTTTTTTTTTTAAAGAGAGAAACAACTTTATTTAGTTTTTCACATGGCCTTCGTTGCTCCAACACTTAGTTGTGTACGTGGTGCTAGCGTTTGAACCCGGGTCCTCATGCTTGCCAGGCAAGCTCCGAAACTGCTGAGCCACCGCTCCAGCCCCCGCCCAGCTCTTTTTGAAGAAAAAAAAAAAATTTTTTTTTTAAAGTTTGAGACAGGATCTAAGCTGCTTAGGGCCTCGCTAAATTGCTGAGGCTTGCCCTGGACTTGTGGTCCTCTAGCATCAGCCTTGAGTTGCTGGGATTACAGGTGTGAGCCACTGCACCTGGCCTCACTTGGTTTCCTTTTTTTGTTTTGGTACTAGGGATTGAACCCAGGGGCACTGAACCACTGACTGACATCTTTTATATAATTTTTTTTTTTAAAGAGAGAGAGGGACAGTGTGAGAGAGAAAGAGAATGAATTTTATTTAGTTTTTCATGTGGCTTTCGTTGCTCCGACACTTGGTTGCATATGTGGTGCTGGGGTTCAGACTTGCCACCTTGTACATGTCAGGCAAGCGCTGCAACCACCAAGCTACTGCTCCAGCCCCTTTTTTAATAGATTTAATTTTCGAGAATTTTTTTTTTTTAAACAGAGAGGGACAGTGAGAGAGAGAATCAATTTTATTTAGTTTTCATTTGGCTTTCATTGCTCTAACACTTCTTTGTGCACCCTGTGCTGGGGTCCTCATACATGCCAGTCAAGCACTGTAACTGCTGAGCCACTGCTCCAGCCCAACTAAATCTTTTAACTATGATTAAATATAGGGACTTGCACAGGCTAAGCATGTGCTCTACTGCTGAGCTACATACATCCCTAGCCCCTGGAATGAATCTTTTCTTTCCACATTGTTTTATTGGTGCATTATAGTTATACATAATGGTGGGATTTATTGTTACATATTCACACATGAATACAATATAATGATATAATTTGGCCAATATCATTCCCCAGTATTTTACCCCTCCTTCCTTTTCTTCTACCCCCTGAACCCTTTCCTCTACTGATCTCTCTGATTTTCATGAGATCCCTGCACCCAACACACACCTTTTTTTAACCTTTTTCCTTTTAGCTTCCAGGTATGAGAGAAAACATATAACCCTTGACCTTTTGGGTTTGGCTTATCCCTGGAATTAATTTGAAAACAAAACAAAAACAAACAATGAGCCAGGAGCCATGGCGCATGCCTGTAATCCCAGCATCTTGAGAGGCTGAGGTAGGAAGATCACAAGTTCAAGGCCAGCCTCAGCAACTTGGCAAAGCCATAAGCAACTAAGCAAGACCCTGACTCAAAATAAAAAAATAAAAACAACTGGAGATGTTGCTTAGTGTTTAAGTGCCCCTGGATTCAATCCCTGGTTCCCCTGCAAAAAAAAAAAGAAAGAAAAGAAAAAAACAAAAAACAATGATTATGAGGCTGGAGAGAGCTCAGCAGTAAAGTACTTGCCTAGCATGTGAAAAGACTTGTGCTCTGGGACTGGAGTGGTAGCTCAGGGATGGAGTTCTTGCCTGGCATGGGCAAGGACCTGAGTTCAAACCCCAGCACCACACAAAATTAAATGTCAGAAAACAAAAGCTAGGGTCTGGAGCGGTGGCTCAGCGGTTTCGGTGCTTGCCTGGCAAGCACAAGGACCCGGGTTCAAACCCCAGGACCACGTACACAACTGAGTGTTGGAGCAACTAAGGCCACATGAAAAACTGAATAAAGTTGTTTCTCTCTTTCTTTGTCTCTCTCTCTTTAGAAAAAAAAAAAAAGCTAGATGGAAA
>PVKS010036874.1:0-19042 GCA_004027875.1 Aplodontia rufa
GAAAAGGGGCTGTTATTTTAATTTGCATTTATCTTATCAAGAACTTTATAATATTTGAACTCTATATTGACCTTTCATGGTTTTTCTTTTTAATTTACATTTTTGCTCATTTTTAAAAAATGAGATGTTCTTTGTTTTCTTTTCTTTTTTCCTAATAAAACGCTGTCCCAAAATAAAAAAAAAACCAAAAAACAAAAAGGGCTGGCGATGTGATTCAGTGGTTAAGCACCCCTGGATTCAATCCCTGGGACACACACGCACACACACACGTATACAAAAGACCTTTTTGCATATGTACTTATTTAAATGGCTTTATGTGGCAGGACCTAGGGATGCAATGACGAATTAGAAAATATTGTTCTCTAGTTTTATAAAAAAATTCTTTCTTCATTTATTTTTGATTCTTTAATTTTTGTCAGTAGAATATTTTTGGAGGTTAAAAACATCCTTATTTTCCTTTATGATTTCATCTTGTTGTGCCATGCTTAGAAAAGTTTTCCCAACTTCAAGACTATAAAAACTAGTCATCACATTTCCTTAGCTATTAATTGAATAATTTATCTTTCCCCCACAGATTTAAAATGTCATCTTTATCATTCACTAAATTCTTAAATATACATAGGCTGCCTTTGGATTTTCTACTTGATTTCCCTGATGTGTCTATGTTGGCACCAATGTCAAGTTATATAAGTACTGTGGCTTTATAACACATTTGGATATCTGCTAAGGAAAATCCCAACTCATCACTCTCCTATGTCAAAGCATTTTCACACCTGTATTCTACCAGAATTTTATTAAGCCCAGAAAGGCTTTCCATTGGATTTTCAGGAGAGTTGAGTTACATTATAGATTAAGTTGCGGCAAATCTGTGCAGTATTAGGTATTCTTACTACAGAAATACAATTTCTCTGTATTCAAGCATTCAGCTCTTCTTATGTGACTTTCACTACAAAGGTCTTGTGCATTTTTTGTCCTCTTTTTCCCTAGATATTTTAGACCTTTGATTACTCCTGTGAATAGGATCATATTGTCACATTTTTAAAACTGACTACAATAGCTAAGAAGGAGTGCACTGATTTACCTATTACTCTATTGTCAGCCTTCTTAATGACGTCTCCTACTAGCAGCCACAGTGCTAAATACTCACCCAGTGGTGCAGCCTAAGGATCAACCCATCAGCATAGACACTGTGTGGAAATGGTTTGTATAGATTTTCCATGACACAGCAGCTGAGTGCTAACAAGGATGTCAGTTCTGATACTTTTTCAGATAAATCTCCTTTTTTTCAGTGTCTTTCATAGATAAGCAATGATAACATCCATAATTCCTGGCTAATATTTTTTTCCTCCTTCAACACTATTTTGTTTAGGTTGAATTATAGTACCTGAATTGCCAAATAATCTTAAATAGAAGGGGTGATTGACATTCTTGTATTGCTCTTGATTGTGCTGGAAGACTTGGTCAGAAAAAGAGAGATTCTGTAAATAATGTTAAGGAAAACTCTATTATATTCTATTTTATTAATAATACCCCATTCTCTGTCTTCTGTCAAGATAGCTATCTGAATTGCCTCCATAATTTGACAACTTATATTCACCCATCTTCCAAGTTGGAGCAACAAACACTGCATTCCTGAAATCAATCCTACCTGGTCATGGTACATAACCTTTGTTATATGTCTGAACTTCATTTCTTCATATTTTACTTAGCATATTTGTATCTGGTAAGCATACATGGACCATTCATATTTTCCTAGAGAAGAATCTCTTTTATTCTAACTTGGTAAAATAGTTCTCATAGTTTAAAAAAAAATAATCTTGTCTGCTGCAAAATATACTTTGGTGTTATTCTTTTTTTCTCTCTTTCATTCTTGGACTGGTCAGAGGTTTGTTTACCTAATAGGCCCTTTCAAAGAGTCTATACTTAGTTAAAAATATCAAATGTCTTTTGAGTACTCACCATGTGACAGATTTCACACATTATTTTCATACATTATTTCATACATTATTTCATTTAGCCTCCTAATCACTTCCTGATTTTCTTCATAATGTAGTTGAAAGCACCACATCTTCAAGAGTTTAAGTAGTGCCCGAACTCAGGTATCACAGTTGGTATTTTTCACGGTGATGTCAAGCAACTAAGTTTGGGGTGATCTGTTAAGCAGCAATAGATAAAAATAATAGATTGTTGGATTTCCTGGACATTTTTCAATCCCTTCTATTTGGTTTGTGTGGCTAGGCATTAAGATTCCTGAGTTCTGTTGTTACAGAGAAATCAATGAAATAACACTTACTAAGCAAGTTAAATATGCAAAACAGAGGTTAGACACTCTTGGAGATTGTAATTGTACAATTCTTGATTTACATAATGGTGACTACTGATAAGTCATTTCAGAAGGCTTGGAACGCAGTTTTAGAGATGTGAGATATTAGTGAGATAGGTAGGAATGTATCTCATGGCAGATATGAATATTAGGAGTGGAGAGGGCAAGACCTTTCTGCTCAGTCCCCCATGGTTTCTGTTACCATGTAGCTTCTCATTGCAGTATCCTGTGTTATTCTAGTTTATCTGTTCTGTTTTCTTCCTTTGTTTTTTTTATTCAATACTAAAAGTTAACAAGGTGAAGGCAAGAAGAATCAGTTTGCAAGTTAAGAAAATAGATTTATAATAGAAAATGAAATTATTAAACAAATAGGAGAGCATCTCGCATCTTCATTGTCTGTGAGTTGTATTTGGTTTATGGAATAAGGAAAAGTACTTTGAGTGAAAATGCTAGCATGGAAAGAATAAAAAATATTTTGTACCCTTGAATTCCACAGAATTAACAAAGCAGAGTTCAGGAAGAAAAGTTATTTAAGGAAATGGGGGATTCATTTAGAATGAGGGTGATAGAGCAGAGGTAAGATGCATGCCACTGGGCTGGAGAGGTGGCTCAGCAGTAGAGTGCTTGCCTGGCATATGATAAGACCCGGGTTTGATCTCCAGCACCACATACACAACCGAGGGGATGAGAAACAAAAGCCAGATGGAAAAACGAGTAAAAAATGAGCTCTACTCTATTTCTCTTTAAAAGAAAAAAAGAAAGAAAGAGAAAGCACCATGAACTCTTGCAGAACGGGGCTATTCTGGGCTGGGGCACAGAAATTACACCATGAAAAAATGGGTGATAAGATTGCTAGAAAAGACAGTAGCAGAGAAAACAGATGATGGAGTATAGGAGATCACACAGCACCAAAAACCTTTTTAAAATGTTTTATTTCTTCATCTTTTGTTTTTTTTCCCAACATTTAGTTGTGTATGTGGTGTTGCAATTTGAACCCAGGTGCTCACACATGTCTCTGCGGCTGAGCCACCTCTCCAGTCCCACATACTCAAAAAAATCTTTGCATGAATGAAACAAGGTTGCCCGTGGAGTAAACATGCCATTTTCAAGAGTTACAACCAACTCCAAGACTAAGGCTGGAAAAGATACACTTGGGTTTGGGCTAATGTAGTGGGAAATTGCAAAAAGAAACTGTTTGCTATTTATTACTCAAAAGATCCAGGAGGAATTTAAAGGCCCTAGTGAGATTATGTATTTTCAATGTACACCAAATTCCCACTTTGCAGGGATTTATTGAAAATGGATGGATGTAATTTGGGAATTCCCAAATTGTCTGTATAATTATAATCTCTTCCATCAGGCATCAGGGGGTTCATATTTGGCCATTAAAAGCAAGTGCTCAAGTAAGGACCATGGACAATGTCAGTGTGTGTCAGTGGGGGTGCAGTGTCAAGCCCTGTGAGTTAGGCTGTAAAGACCATCTTTCAGCCATGTAGTCTAAGAATTAAAGGGACAAAACAGTCCTCCTTTGTGTAATTAAATGACTTCAACTCTATGAGTTAGGAATTGTTATCTTCTTTCACAGCTAAGGAAATCAAGGCACGGATAGATGAATCATCAGTTTGTGACCAATCTAGCTGGAAGTGAATTTGGCAGTAGAGATCAAAATTCCTATACTTAACCTCTCTGTCCTAGTCTTATCTCCATCTCTATCCATGTCCATTTCCTGCCTGGTGAAATCTGGAGATGTCCATTGGTGGTGACAAAGGACTGAATTATCCAGGGTGGAAATGGACTCCGCTGTGCTTGCTGCACACAGACCTTTTCTTATCAGCCCCATCAAAGGTTTTTCAAAATCAGTGTCTTTTGGTTTTCAACATGTGGGTCCACCCAATCAATTATTTTGCTTGCTAGACTATATATGCACTTGGGTATTCTTTTTGTTTTTTTACTTTTGAAAATTCCACATGCTTATTATTTTAAGGTTATTATTAAGCCAGTTAGAAGATGACTCACAAGAACCTTGAAGATTCTTCCTGAACACAGGAGCTGTTCCCAAGAACATGGGTACCCTCTCTGGGACTTTGAAAGCACATCTTTGGAGCCCTTATCTAACAAAATAATGCATAGAATATGATGTTGAAAATTTATGGAATGAATAAATGAAAATATAAAATACTGAATGCAGTGGCTGGAGCGGTGGCTCAGTGGTTATGATGCTTGCCCAGCACGTGAGATTACACGGGTTCAAACCCCAGCACCCATGTACATAACTAAGTGTCAGAGCAACGAAAGCCATGTGAAAAACTCAATAAAAATTGATTCTCTCTCTCTTTCTCACTGTCCTTCTCTCTTTAAAAAAAATTAAAATTTAAAAAAATAGTGAATGCATGAATGTTTGGAAGCTCAACATAAGGGAAATTTGTTTTTTCTTCCTATCTTAACTCTTACATGGACACCAGAGAGGTGGGTAGGAAAGAGGGATGGAAAACAAAATATTTTACACTTGGTTCATATTTAATAACCTTTTACTGAAATACAATGAAGAATTAAAAAGGAAGATTTTTTTTATTGGTTCAGCTAACAATGATCCAGGACTTACTATGTGTTAAGTTTATATACCTTATGTAGCATGTGAGTCTGCTGGTTCTCAAATCTGTCTGCATGCTACAATTCCCTGGGAAGTTTTCAATTATTGATGCCTGGAATCCACCCCCAGGGATTCTTATTTAATTGGTCTGGTGTGTGACCAATAGACAAATGTGTTTTTAAAGCTCCCCAGGTAATTCTAATGTGTACGAAACTTTGAGAATCCTTATGTTATTTCTTAAGTCCAGGGATCAGCAAACTTTTTCTGTGAAAGGCCAGATAGTAAATAGTTTAGTCTTTGCTGGCCATATGGTCTCTGTCCCAAATACTCAACTCTGGTTATTAGCACTAAGGCAGCCACAGACAATTTATAAGTGAATGAACATAACTGCACTCCAATTAAACTGTATTTATGAACACAGATTTGAAATTATAAAATTTTCATGTCACAAAACAGTATTATTATTTTGACTTTTTTTCCCCGACCAGTTAAAATATTTAAAAAATTCACATATTGAGGGCCATACAAAAACAGGCAGCTGTCCAGATTTTGTTAGTGTTTGCAGAGCCCTGTCTTAATACATATAACTCCATGACAGCAAACACAATGAATATTCTTAGTTTTATAGTTGAAAGATGTGAGACAAAATCAGATGTCTGGTGGTGGTAGAGCCTGGATTTGACCAAGCAGCTAAGGTTCTCTTTTAGAAAGCTTCAAATTTATCTCAGAATTACACTTTTGATTGTTTTTCAGGTCAATTACATTTAAGGGTAATTAATGTGGGGAAAACTCTTCTCCTAACCTCTATCTTTTAAAAAACAAATTGCCAATGAACTTGAATTAGAAAAATACACCATTTAATTTTTTAAAAATATTTTTGAGCTGTTGTTCAACCCTCAGCATCCCACAAATCTGGGTAGACCTGGCCTTTCATATGCTCACAGAGGAATTTATTCAATTTAATTGAAGTTAGTTTTTTCTTGTTCTTCATGTACTGCCAAATCAAGCAAACAGTGTTAAAATAGTATGGTCAATTATACATATAAATCTTGCAGAGCTAATGAACATATTCTTTAGATTGTGGTGCAGGCTGGATACTTATCTTACTCTTTAAGATAAAATACCACATCTGTATAATGCATTGCTAAGCTCTCTTCCTACTACACAGTGTCTAGAATCCCATTTTCCATTAAATAATAATCATTGTAATTAATAGACTGGTTATTTTATCTCCATAATCTGGTTACAGTAATTTATCAAAGGCATGTAAATGAGTGCTAGGAAAGTGTCCCATCCTTCTTTTTAAAAGAAGGTGAAGGATATAAAGTGTAATAATTCTCCCGGGAGCAGGTAAGGCACACTGCTTATAGTTCATGGAAGGAAACACAGGAATAGAATACTCACTGTTGTCTTGAGGGCATTTGACCCTGCGCTTCTCATAGACCATGGTTAGAGACAGGCTGATTGGTGATGTGGATGCCTGCTTCATATTGTCACAGGTGTCCTGGGCTGGATCAGTGGCTTCATTCCCAGCCCCACATCCTGCATTCCTCAATCTCACCCTGCTGAAAAATGCAACATCTCCAGATGTTCTTGAGAAGGGTTTTAAAAGCCTGTTACCTCATCTTAAAGCTCCAGGGTGAAATTACTAACACCTCTGCTTCTCCAGTCCTCAGGCACTCAGAATTTGGGCAAATAAGGGGGAGAATGAGTTGGATGAACTTCATAAGCCACTGGATTCTTGTACAAATTCTGCTTCCACTTCAACTGGGCTGACCTGCCTGACCCGGATGGCCAATGCTTTCTTATTCTCTGTACTCAGATCTGTTCTTCCCATTCCCTGGGACTTGTAAGGCATGGACAAGATACATACTATTAAAACAGCACTGTTAGAAGCAGGATGGGGGGGGTGTCTTTGGTGCAATGAATTTTTAGCATGAACTCTGGAGCTAAAATTCCAGTTACTTTGGCAATGGTGTTAAGAAGGAGATATCTCTGGCTCGAGCGGTGGCTCAGCAGTTAAGAGTGCTTGCCTGGCTTGTGCGAGGACTGGAGTTTGAACTACAGCACCACGTACACAACTGGGTGTCGGAGAAACCAGAATCAGATGAAAAATAAATAAAAATTGATTCTCTGTTTTTCTCTCTCACTTTCTCCCTCTCTCTCTTAAAAAAAATGGGATATCTCAATTCCTCATTGATGAAATAGTGCTAATAAGAGGTATATGGAGAGCACTGAGTCTGGACAGCACCTAAAACTTTAGAGTCTGGATCGCTCTCGAGACATGGGGTGGTCTGCATCACGTTCTCTCTGTCCTTCCTTTTCAATAGGCTTTGGGGATTAACTGGGAAGAGGAACTGCCCATCTTTCCCAGCAGCTATGCATACCTTTGAGTTTTCATTTGAAAGGAGAGGGAAATCACAAAGAACAGAAGGGAGGACAAAAGCGGGTAAAAAACCTGATTATGTTACTTCTATCCAAAAGTGGCTTTCCAGTCTTTTCAGGATAAAGACCTTTGTTTTTCTTCCCCCACACTTTTCATGACCCTGTGTGGTCAGTCCCCCTGTGCCATACTGACCTCCTGATCTGTCATCAGACTCTGTACTACTTGTTTTGTGTTGATGCCCAACAAACTTTGCACCCTTTTGTGACCCCAGTTCGATTGGTCAGCAGTGTAGGCTGGCTTGCCTGGCTCTAGGCTCTGAATATGAGGCTGATTCCAGTGTTGGCTAGACTTGGGCTCTCAAGGAAAAATCCTATTCCCAACTTCTATGAGTCAAAATGTGTTCCCACCCCCAAATTTACATGTTCTAGCCCCCAATATTTCTGAATATGATCCCATTTGGAAATAGGGCCATTATAGAGGCAATTAAATTGAAAAGAGGTCATTCAGTGGGCCCTCGTCCATTATGACATGTCCTTTTCAAAGGGAAAATTTCAACCCAGAGACACACCTGCTGAGGGGGAAGATGATATGAATAAACATAAGAAGAAAACAGACTACATCTTTCTGGAACAGGCTGCCATCCCAGGAAAAACCCAACCCCCCCACACCTTGATCTTGTACTTGTGTCTTCCAGAACTGGTAGACAATAATTTGTCATTTAAGCCACCCAGTCTGTGGTACATAGATGTGCAGCCCTAGGAAACTGATCCACAGAACATTCATTCTATTGGCAAAATTTAGTTTCTTGCAGGTGTGGGACCAAAGGCCTTGATTTCCTCTCTGGGTGCCCATGGATGGGGTTGATCCTAGCTACATGAAGGAGCTCTACCCTCTGCTGTGTGCCTCCCTCCCTTCCTCTTCAAGCCAGAAACAGTGCCCTGACTGCTTCCTGGCTCCCTCTGTCTCTGGTTTTTAGACCCAAACTAAGAAGTCTTAAGTGATGACGTCAGGCCCACCCGCAGAGTTAACTGTGTACATAATGTGATCATGGGAGCAAGATCCACACTATTCACAGCCCCCCAGATGATGCAGGTTGTCTACGCTCAGGGAGAGAGTGTTTTGGGGGCATCTTCCAATCTGCCTACTACAGGGGCCTTTCAATTTCCAGATTCTTCACCTTTTTCCTACCAAGGCGCTTGGTTCTTGCTGCTCCTGCCACAAGTCCAGATCCCAGAGTGCTTGCCGTGTGTCCGGACACAGCCTTTTCCTCAGGGCGTTGGTCAGCTATCATTTTCCTTTCTGGAGAGTGTTATGGTTCATTTCCCTGCGCACTGTGAGCTCTGCAGAGCAAGCGCTATGCTTGCGGTCATCACTGTACCCTCCACTCCCGGCAAAGTCCTCATCTTCCATGAATGAGTAATCAGAAGGGCGCATGAGTCAAACAAGACCTCTCCTCCCCGTTGTCCTTCCAATCTCCCGCAGTAGCAGACACATTTCCTCTCTGGGAACCTGTGGGATTTTATTTTCAAGGTAGAGCAGGGCTCCTTGAGTGAGAATTGGATGAGGACAAGAGGGCCCTGGCATGAACTGCTCACCTGCCACCTGAGCATGTACCTTAATTTTCAGAGAGATGGTGATGAAAGTATAGAGGTCACCATTAAAAGGTCACCATTATTGTCCCTGGCAACTTTTACTGATTCCCAGTGACCTTGCAGGAATGGGATAAAGGGCATTTTCAGTGAAAAGAGACTGTGCCTGGGGAGCCTGTCTAGGGTGGCCAGGAAGGCGTTTGGCGGATGTGAGCCTCAAATAGAGAAGGGACTGCCTTCCGCAGGCTCCACTGCTCTCGAGCTCTGTGTAGGTTCCAGATGTACCATCACTCGTCGCTTGACACCCACGAATGGGGTAAACCACGATGAGACAACAGCTTGGGCCGACTGCCGCCCCCGCACTGTGGCTCCTTGCTGGAGGTGTGCAGAGTCCGGGGATGGAGATGGGGACATGTTTCTCTTCTCTGAAGCATCAGAACAGCTCCTTAATGGCCACTTATGTTGGGTCCCAAGGTTTTCATTCAAAATGATAATAAAAAGACACCTCAAGCCTATAGGGAAAATCCATTCACTTAGAGCAGCTTCAAGCCAAGCTTCTGGAGTCACCAAGCAGAAAAGAACCTGATTAATGACAGCACCTGAGATAAGTGGCACTTTAACCAACCTTAACTGTTGATGTATGATGACATAATGTCCCCTCCAATTAATGACAAGGATATAAAACACCTGTATTTAGCAGAGCAGATGCTGCTTTTATGGTTAGATGCACAGATGAAATTGGCTTCTAAAGGGCCATCTATAACTTACTTCCCTATTATTTGTTTCTATATTTGTTTCATTATGTATGTTATAGGTGGAGGAGGAAATGTAACCTCAGATTCCACACCTGTGCAGAAAAAAGCTGTACGCTGTACTGTAATTTGCCTGAACGCAGCTCGTGTCCCGTGATTGAGCAGGTTGCTGGTGGTGATCTGCCTCATTTATAGATAGTCTTTTACACTGAACCCCAAGTTTGTGTTTTGATAAAGGTGAGCAATACCTTTAATGAGTCACTCAATCCACTCGTCAATCAATATACAGAAGCCACCTGTTTAAATGCTCTGGGAATGCTGTATAGGTAGCTTTTAACGTTAAATAATTGCTGCATACATACAAAGGCAAGATGCTGCACTCTAGGTATTTTGGACTTGACAAGGTTCGTTTTTTCTTTTTCTTTCTTTCTTTCTTTTTTTTTTAGAAGTAGATTCTTCTGTTGAGCTTCTTTATTATTATTCAAACTTATTTTATTTTAAATTATATGTACTTGCTTTAGTCTTTCTTTCTTTTTTCCTGCTGTGAGTAAAATAACTGTCAAGAACAATTTTAGAGGAGAAAAAGTTCATTTGGTGTTCAGGGTTTTAGAAGGTTCGCTCAGCCCATAGATGGCTGGCTTCGTTGCTCTGGGCCTGAGGTGAGGCAAAAAACATCTTGGTAGAAGAGTATGGTGGAGGAAAGCAACTCAGGCCATGACTATCTGAAAGCGGACAGAGCTTCTCTCATCAGACACCCAAAAGCACACCCCAAGTGTCTTACCTCCTCCAGCCACACCCTACCTGCCTATAGTTAACACCCAGTTAATCCGTTCAGGTGAATCAATGCACTGATTAAGACTCTCATAACCTGACCATTTCACCTGTAAACTTCCTAGCAGTTTCTTACTTATAAGCTTTTGGGGGATACCTCATATCTAAAGCATAACAATATTTATGTTTTAGTATTTATCGTGTGGTAATTTAATAATGTGTACAATGTGGAATGATTAAAACAGGGTAATAGTATTTCCATTTCATTAAATATTTACTATTTCATTTTGGATAGGAGCTTTTGAACTTATCTTTTCTAGTACTTTATAAAATATGTAATACATTATAGTAAACTATACTCATCCCACTGTGTGTAGAAAACCGGAACTTTTTCTTCTCTATTTTGATACCAGTTATATAACCTCTCTTGATTCCTCCTCCCTGCTTGCTTCCTAGCTTCTAGTGAAAACTGTTCCACTCGTTCCTTCCATGAAATCAACTTCCTTAGAGTTCACACTGAAGAGTTCCAGTAAATTAGAGCCCATGGGAATTAGAAGAGGCGGGATGGGAAGAATGGACTGGGTAGGGAGGCAGAGAGGACGTCTTAGGTAAGAGATTCATCTTTTAAGACAAAGACAAAGGAAATGTACAAGCTGGGGTCTGGAGTCAAGGAGAAAACCCTGGTTTGTAAAATGAACACTAATGCACCATAGATCAAGGTCAACAAGATAGATTGCATCAAGATCATTAATGGCATTGAACAGATTTCATTTCTTTTAAATGATTTAGGAACCTAAGGAGAGGTAAAAAGATGGGTGACCTTCCATCTCCACTTGAAATACTTTATCTTAGTGTATGTGGGTGGACTCTGGTTTCAAAGGCTGAGTAACCAAATTGAGAGATTTTAAGCAGGTATTTAAAAGGTATCGTGGGCCCAGATGCCATCTGGTAGCTTGGAGGAGAAAATACAAGAACAGTGGCAAGAATTGGAGAAATTACCTTGCTAAGCTTCCCATGAATCTCTCAGAGACTTCTGGGGGCTACAGGTGAGATTGTTAAATATGTATGTTTACAATGAAAAAGAATAAAATAAGAGGAAGTTTTGAGTCCTGAGAACTGGAAACTTTATGAATCCTTTTTCCTTCCTTTCCAACTCCTCTCTGTTGCCCAAAGAGAAGAGGTTTTAGAGGTTGATCCATGCTAGGGCATTTGATTGACCTCTGCTGAAAGCCTCAGCTTTTGCTGACTGAGCACATGCTTGCTGTGGAGTCATCCATCTCTCCTGGTTCCTAAGGCCAGAGTGGGGACGACTGTCCAGGACAGGCGGCCCAGCAGCATCTTCCCAATGTGGCCCCCTGATCTGGGGCAGCCCTCCCCTCCCCCTAGCTGGGGCAGGTGGCCTCCACAGTTCTGCTTTCGCTTCTGGGGTAAACGTTCTGTCTCTTTCACTTTCATTTCTTGCTAGCAGGTGTACCCTTTCTCACATGGCCAAGCCATCTCTAGGATGGAGGAAGACAGAGCAGGCAACTTGGGTTGACAACCTGAGGTCAAATTCCTCCTGGTGAATCTGGAAACAGAATGAAACTCCCACAACTGCAGGTCATTCTTTGGTCCATTGCTGTTTTCCTGGCACCTCTGCCTGAAACACAGGGGTATTTTATCGAAGTTCATAGAATGAAAATAAAAAGGCACTTTGCTTTCTTTTCTGATACACATTTTCGTTAAGGACCTGGGTGGTTGATTGTGGGAATAAACCTTTGGGTTCTATACATCAGACTTCTGTGTTGCTATCTGTGAATACCCATATGTAGCCATTGGCACCCCGTTTTCATATCCCCAACAGTAGCTACCAACGTTTTTCAACTAGCTTTTTCTTTCTTCTTTTGTAAGAGTCATTTTGGGGTCAGTCGAGCTCCTCAAGTTTGGTTTCAGTTTTCTATTCCCTGCTACCTGGAAGATTCCAATCTAAGGAGTGAATCGGGGGGGACCCATACTCACTTCATTTTGTGGAAGGAAAAGATGTCTTTCCTTCTCTTCTAGATGTTTTACCTCCATTCCGCACCCTTCTGTCTAACCAGGATCAGACTTACCTCATACCCATGATCCCTTCCCCATCCCTCTCTCTCCTTTCTCTCCTTCTCTGTCTGGTATTTTCTACCTCTCACTAGCATCTATTCATCTCTTACTATTAGCAGATTCATTCTTGGCAAACTATAGACATTGTTTTAGTCAGCTTTATCACTGATGTGATAAAAAGACTTGACAAGAATAATTAAAGGAAGAAAAGTTTATTTGGGGGCTCATGGCTTCAGAGATCTCAGTCCACAGATGACCAACTTCATTCCTCAGGGCTCAAGGAGAGACTCAACATCACAGCAGAAGAGTGTGGTTGAGGAAAGCAGCTCAAGACGTCACACCAGGAAAGAGAGAGAGAGAGAGAGAGAGAGATGGAGAGAGATACACTCACCAGATACAAAATATATACCCCAAAGCCACCTGCCCAGTAATCCCTGTCAGAGGACTAATCCACCAACAGGGTTAAGGCTCTTATATCCCAATCATTCACCTCTAAACCTTCTTGCATTGTCTCACGCATGAACTTTTGGGGGACACTTAAACCATAACAAAAGTGCTTTTGTTATCTTAATTCTTTCTTCCTCTCTTGCTCCATTTTTTGCCGTTTCTTCAGTCTAACTTCTTGAGAAACACACACATTTACGTCCTTGACAGCCACACTCCTCTTTCGTGGCTTCCTGGTGCCTTCCTGGGTGACTGGCTCAGGACCATGCTTATACTTTTTGGTATCTCATATTGCCTGAAGGGTCTTGTACCATCCTAGGTCCCCAGCAGTCTGTGCTTATTCATCCTTAGAATGTGCGCCCTTGAATGGAATTCTAGGAATGCTTACAAAGCCTTTGACAGCTCTCTATTAAAATGACATTGGAAGAATCAGGACCTGTGCAGTTTCTTTGTTCATCCTAATAGTTGTATTTTCATGGAAACCTTTTGAAAGAAGGGTACACCCTGGTTCCATGCCCCTTATGCAATCTTATTAGGAGTTTAAGACCTAACATTGTTTGGAGGGATGGGTAGGTAACCGAAGATTCTCTGCATCCTATTGGTGACCTAAGAATCATATGCTAGAATCACATTCTATAGAACCAGGAGGAACCATAGGGATGAAGTAGTTATGTAAGACAAATAAGGTATGAGTTTGGAATGTGGGAGGAGACAGGAAGTGTAGTTTAATGGTCCAGATCCTATCCTTTGAAATTCCTGTGTTTAAATTTCAACTCTGCCATTGAAGGGACATTGCTTTTCTTCTTCATGTTCCAATTTCCTCACCTGTAAAGTGGAGCAAAATAGCAACTGTTTCAGAATATTAAGAGATTGATATTTACAAAGCTCATGGAACAGTGCCTCATAAGACATGTATGTAAGTGCAGTCTCCCATTATAAGTTTAACAGTCTTTTGTGAACTACCCACTCCTTGCCCTGGTCTGGGTGCTAGGGTTACAAAAGGATCAAGGCACAAAAATGATGTGCGTAAGTAATAAGAAGGATGCAGTCAGGGTGCCCAGTGAGGCCTGGGATTTTCTTACCATGAGTGTCCAATTCCATGTAGCCTAGATGAGTTAGTTGTGCACCCTCTTACCCCAAGTGTTGGAATGAGGGCTATATGTTGGGTGGGCATGAGTAAGCACTGTCAGCAGATGTTACCAACCACACATTTTGGGAAGGAGAAGATGCACTAAAGTGTCACTCAATAGCATGCTTTTAAAAGAAATGGAACGAGGCTGGAGTGGTGGCTCAGCGTTTAGAGTGTTTGCCTGGCATGCACAAGGATGTGAGTTTGAACCCCAGCACCACATGCACAACTGGGTGTTAGAGAAAACAGAACCAGATAAAAAAATAAATAAAATTTGATTTTTCTCTCTCTTAAAAAAAAGAAAAGAAAAGAAAAGAAATGGAGTTTATACAGCTTGCTCAGCAGAAATAATGACATCTTGGCTTGTCAGTCTTCAAAACGGCTTTTAAGAGTGAGTTTATTATTTCTAAAGGAAGAATATTATTTTCTTAGCCAAAAAGTGGTGCCACTTCCACATGAGCTAAGACTTTTAATTTAATTGGAAGTGAAATAGTTAGCATTTGGGCTGTTGTGTTTGTTTATTTACTTATTTATTCCTAATGGCGGGGATTTTCAAAAGTTGTCTCCTAAGCAGAAAACAAACAAATGCCCACTCTCAGATATTTGTGCTCATAACAGAATTTTTGGTCAGTGCGCTGGGTCCTGAGATTAGAGACAGCTGGTCTGCACTGCAGCCACTGAGAAAGCGTGAAGGCCTGGGTGAGTGTGTTGCACAAAATCTACACGATGCTAAGAGGCCGTAGACCCTAATCACAGAGCATGACCCTTGCTGTGCATTACTTCAAATGAAACGCTATCATTTCCTCCCTCTGTTGGCACAGAGATACAAATAAGGTTCCAAAGAGATTGAAAGGTATAGGCACTGTGATCTTGTCTTCCTGGTAAGTTTGTCAAAATCAGATAACACTGAGAAGGAACTAATTCAAAAGCACCAAGAGATCTTGCTAAATGAAGGCAGAATGGTTATTTTTCCTTAAGAAAAAATAAGTTATGGTGCTAGAATCTTTCAACTCCTCAGCTCTCTGCCATCATCATTTCATGTTGACCAGAAAGAAGATAGTTCCACTGAGAATGGTTTGCCGTGGCTTGTGTAGGGTTTTGAGTATGATTGTTTGCTAAAAAGGACATTTTAATTAGATAAATCTCCATAGATTATTCCATAAAATAATGAGAGAAATTTAAGAGCATTTAAAAAAGATATTACATATTTACAAAATATTGCAGGAGGCCAGGGATGGTGGCACATGCCTGTAATCCCAGCAGCTGGAGAGGCTGAGGCAGGAGGATTGAAAGTTGAAAGCCAGCCTCAACAGCTAAGGAGGCCTCTAAGCAACTTAGTGAAATCCTGTCTCAAAATAAAAAATGAAAAGAGGTTGGAATTGTAGCTCAGTGGTTAAGTGCCCCAGGTTCAATTCCTGGTACCAAAAACAAAGCAAAACAAAACAAAAGCACACCGCAGACAAATTCCTCATTTTTGGAAGCCTAGAGACGCTCTTAACAGCTGAGGAGAAGAGATGATCCAATCACTCCAACTCTGAGATTATTTCATTACATAGATGAGGAAATTGAGATTCTGAGGTTCAATTAATTGCCCAGGACTTGAGCGTAGACTCGAGATTCATTTCTGTATGACTTTCAAGAAGAAAATTGGAATCTTCCAGAGAGTTCTAGGAGCCCTAGAAAGTTGAGTGGCAGATACAGAGAGGCTGGTGCAGCCCATGACCCTGCTCTGCAGCTCAGGGAAGGAATATGGCTTCCACAGGTGCGGAGAGAAGTGAGACTCAAGTCTATGCCATCTAGGAACACTCAGGGACTAGATGTAGTGAGCTTGTATGATATTTAACCTGTGTATTTCATGGTGTTGCTGTGGTTATTGTTAAACACATTCATCTTGTGCCATATTTAAAATTTCCCAAGGCCTGTGAAGCATGCATGAGTGGTGAGAGGTAGGGAGGGGTAAGCACTTAGCTTGGCATACGTCTAAGTATATCATTTAGAGGTCAGGGGTTCAGTATTTGCAAATGACAAAAATCCGAGTGACAAGGGTTTCAACAAGACAGGACTTGATTTTTCTTTTATGTATAGAGCCAAGTTTGGAAGTCCAGGGCTGGCAAATGGCTTCATGAAGTCATCATGACCCCAGACCCCTTCTCCCTTGCTGCTGCACCCCCGTGGGGGGTGACTCCCATCTTAAAGCATAAGATGGTTACTTGGACTCCAGCCATCAATTCCAAAATCCGTTCCAGGGGGAGGAGAGTAAATGGAAGTCACGCAGGGCATATCTCTCTAAGTGCCACAGGCCAGAACTTCACCTTCACTATGTCAAGTCAGTATCAGGATGAAATAGTCACAATAATGGACAGTAACATGTGTCAAATTATTCCCTTCGTGGGTCATTTGCCCTTTCAAGTGGCTTCTTGGATACAGAATATCTGTACTCCAGGATTTTACTTTATGGAGTACTACAATTTAGGTCTTGTATGTCCCCCAAAGGCCCACGTGCTCAAGGCCTGGTCCCCAGCCTGTGGTGCTATTAGGAGGTGGTAGAACCTTCAGGAGGTGGGGACTTGTGGGAAGAGCTAGGTCACTGGGGGGTGTTCCCTTGAAGGGGATATTGTGACCTCAGCCCCTTTTGGTCTCTTTCTTTGGCTTCTTGGCTGCCATGAGGGGACAGCTTCCTTCAATACATGCTCCTGTCATGATGGCAACAGGGCCAAGGAACCATGGACCAATATCTCTGAAACTATGAGCCAAAATAAACCTTTCCTCCTTTTAAGTTGCTCATGTCAGGTGAGCAAACTTAAGTTTGTCTCAGTGTTGAGAAGCTGACCAACACATACAGTTGCAAAATGGTAAAAGAACTGTTTCAGGCTGATGAATGTTTGTGGGAGTTTTCTGTAGATTAAAGCAAATAGAAGAATCCTGGCTTAAATTTTTGGATCAAATCGCTATTTGCTTACTCTGAGATAAACAAAACATAAGAGAAAGGCTAAATAAAAGTAAGATACAGATTATTGGATAAGTTGAAAGATGAATTGCTTTATTCTGGCCTTAGGGTTTATGATTAGAAAAAGTACACCTTTAGAGAAAAAAAAATACTCCATGTTAATAACAGAACCTGTGCCTTGGTGGAGGTAGAGTCATATTTAGTTACACAGAGTGTTTGAAGTACAGAATATTAGTCTAGATACATCAAGCTAATTATTAGAGAGCAGGGTTTTATCAGAGTTGGGTGGTTTTCTGAATTGCAAGAAAGTTATGCTAATCTGGATTAACATAAACAGAGAAATTTTAAAAAATTTATTGGCTGATTACTGAAGCTTACTGTATCTAAGCAAAAGTAAAATTCAAGAATGATTTTACTTACAGAAATCTCCCTAACAATTCATGATATCAGGAAAGATTCACAAGGTAATATGTTGGTCTCTCTAGCTCTCCCACAGTGGGCCAGCTTCCACCATTTCTTTTGTATTTGGTCACTGTTCTCTAGATTAAAATTGCTAGACTGAGTGGGTGGTTCAGTGACAGAGTGCTTGCCTAGCACTTATGAGGCCCTCGGTTCAATCCCTAGTGCCACATAAATGTAGCCCCCTGCACACACCTACACGAACAAGTCTCAGGAAGTCTAATTGGCCAAACTTGTCTCTAGTGCCCACCTTTTGGCCAAGAGAGGCTGTGATACCTTGCTTGACACAGCAACCAAGACTGGATGCAATGGGTGGTGATTCCCCAAAGAAAAATCAGGACACTTGCACAAGAGAAAGGAAAGGGACCATGGCAGTCAAAAATAACAGATGGATTGCCACCTACATGCAGAGAGTAGCTCAACTGGAATCTCAAAGGACAGGGGAAAGCAAGGCAACTTGAGTTAAGCATGGTTAAAAACATATGACAGGGGCTGAAGAAGTGGCTAAAGTGCTTCCCTGGCATGTGCAAGGACCTGGACTCAAACCCCAGCACCATGTACATAACTAAATGTCAGAAATGAAGGCCAGATGAGAAAATAGATTCTCTCACTTTCTCCCTCCCCCCCTCTAAAGAGATAAGGACAGTGAGAGACAGAGAGAATAATATTTTTTTGGTTTTTCCCATAGATTTTGTTGCTCCAACACTTAGTTGTGTACATGGGTGCTGGGGTTTGAACCCGTGTATTCGTGCATGCCAGGGAAATGCTGTAACCACGAGCCAGTGCTCCAGCCCCTCTCCCTGTCTCTTGAGAAAAAAAAAAGCAGAAGACCAAAGCAGATATGACTAAATTGTGTAGCAGTACCTAGTTTAATTAAGCAAAAACCTAGACACTGGAGAGTCAGAAGTGTCCCCTTTGTTCCTCAGCAATGGAAGAAAAGCAGCCAGGGAAGAGGAGGGAAAGGGAGAGGGGCGGGGGAGAGAATGAGAGTGAGGAAGTTTATGCTCTCTTGTGGCCTGGCTCTACTGAAATCCGAAAATAAGGAGCGATCCTGCTTTGTGTTCACGGAAGATGCAATGCTTTCAACTACCACTGCGGCATCCGCAGACAGGGACACTTTAGCATACTGTCATAGGGACCTGGAGAAGCACTGATGTTGTGACCATATTGCTTGGTGCCAGGGTGTCATTATCACTTTATTCTGAGCCATTTGGCCTCACTGGTGAAACCAAGAGCTTTAAAGACAAAGCGGCCTTGAGTCGAATCTAACTTGTTTAGACTTAGGAAACTTATTTAATCTCTGTTCTCTTCTCTGTGAATTGGGGACTTTTATAGCAAACCAATGGAGTATGCGATCCAATTGTCTGAGGCCCAGTACACTGTGGCCTCCTCTCTGCCCTCCCACCTTGTCCCCTTCCACCCTCCTCCTGCCCCCCACCCTTACTCCAGGGTTCTTCACACAGGCCAGGTACAACCAGGATCTGCAGAGTAATGACCAGGGAAGGAAGATGGCTGGTTCATACAGGGTACCCAAAGAGACCCTCTGCTCCTGCTGCCTGTCTGCCCTAAGGCCTGA
>PVKS010036875.1:0-19032 GCA_004027875.1 Aplodontia rufa
TGAGTTAAATCCAGATAAGATGTAATGCTTTACAATCTAATACTTTTTTTAGAGTTATAGTGGGAAGGGGAAGGGAGGGATAAGGGAGGGTAATTGGGGGGGGCACTCCTGGGGATAAATGCAATATCCAGAATATATACACATTTTATATTATTTTGTTAAAATCTTGTAAGGTTGCTCAAAAATAAAATAAAAAAAGTAAATTATAAATTTCCCTATGTCTCCTTTTAGAAATGATAAAGCATGTATGTGACAGGCAGTTGGCCACATGTGTGACACTTTCATAATCTTACAAATCCTTATCTGTGGGCTGTGTAAGGAGTAGGGGCACAGAAACACTGACAACATTCTTCAAAATCACTTCTGGAAGTGGTCACCCAATTGGGCATCTTATTCTTCTCAAAGTTCCAGCAATCCTTTGAAATAGGTGGCATGGTAATTGCTATGTTAAAGTTATTTATTCCAATTTTCCCACCATAGTGAATTTGATATAACAAGTAGCTACTTGAGGAAATGAACACCTTTTTAGGTTCTGCAGAAACTCTGAGTGGAATCGTCTCTTCAGGGTCTACTTAAGAGAGAATGGATATGCTATTGAGGAGGCAACTACACCAAACAGTTTCTTACAGATTTGTCTTTCTGAGTTAATAAATTTGACCAGGAACAGGGCAGTTGTTTTGTTATGGTTATGGTGGTAGAAATATATGTAGTAGAAAGCTTACCATTTTACCCCTCTGTAAGTGCATGGTCCAGTCAAATTAAGTCCATGCACATTATTGCTTCATTGTCCAAGACTACCACCATCTATCCCCAGAACTTTCTCATCTTCTTAAGCTGAAACTGTGTCTATTAAACACCAAGTTCTCATACCTCCACCCCATTCCCCAACAGCTTTCATTCTACTTTCTATTTCTATGAGTTTGGCTACATTAAATATCCTACACAAGTGGAATTAAATGGTACTTGTCCTTTGGTGCCTGACTTTTTTCACTTAGCATAATGTCTTCACACCTGGGACAGCGGCTCAGCTTCCCAACAATCAATATCCTACTCTTCCCACTTCATCTCCATCCACTTCCACTCTCCTCACCCTGAACACTTTAACATATCACTTTCAGAAGCACATGTTTACGAAGCCCTTGAAAATATTATCTGTCGAGTATATAATTGAATTGTTTCATCCTGTCACTAAGTTAAAATTTGCAAAAGACACCCCTGATACTTATTTGGTCTCTAATCACAAAATTAATTATAAAAAAGTTTACTTTCCATTGTATATATTACTGTGTTGTTTAAAACTTTCTCAAGAATTCTTATATCAGTTTATAGGACTAACGTGAAATAAAGATTTATTCTTTAGGAGATAAATTGTTTCTTTTGATCATTTCAGTTTTGATCAATACTGCAAATTTCACCCTTTCTACTATTCACACATTTAAGTATTAAAAGTAACTAGAAACACATAGTCACTCAAATGTACTTTAACCTATACAAAAATCATTCTGGCTTATAGTTTGGTACTTTCTAGCCTTCAACCAGCTATGTGGAATATACTATTCTGGCCTCCTCAGCTGACTGCTCAGCTGAGAGAGTACCTAGGAAGTTTTATGGGATGGCAGACAGACCCGAGCCTCCCTGTGTAGAGCTGACATTCCTGTTGTGATGAAATTGCAGCCATTCTATGGCTTCTTCAACTGAGACAACATAGTCAACAAGTATTGCGTTCTTGCCCATGCAGGGGATGGAATTCCATCGCAATTTTAAAGAAAATTCTGTTTCTCCTATTCATTGACCTTCCTGAAAACTTCCATTACCCACTCTATTTTGTATATTAAATGCTAAGACAATGTAAAAAAGGCACCATATTTCTTGCCTTCTTACTTTCTCCATGTACTCTATATCTTCCTTGTTGAAATGCTATCATAATTGTCAATTATTGTCTTGTACTATTCCTCTGTTCTCTGGTTCATAGCAAATATGTCCAGGTCTCCAGTGGCAATCATGACAAGAACATTCAAAATCTTTTCTCCTGTACCTGAAAGTGCACGTCAGGATGACAGATGGTCTTTTCAAAAGAAGTGATGGAGTGATGTTTTGTCTGGAGAGTCATAAATTCATCCTAGGACATTGAGTTGTGACATTTCAGATTTGTCTCTAAGGAAGAAGGCTGTCTATATAAAAGCCTCATCAAACTCATCTTCTTATTCAATTCACTGTCATTCAAGTGTTTGGCTCAGAAGCTTCTGTGTTGTTTTTTTTTTCCTATTTCCATTTTATTGGTGTTTTTAAATTATACATAACAGTGGAATTTCTTGTCACATATTTGGGCATACACAAAATATAACAACACAATTTGGGTAAGTATAATTTCCCTAATATTTTCTCTTTTCCTATCCTCCTTTTTATGCCTAATCCCTTTCCTCTAATCTTCTGATCTCCCTTCATTTCCCTCACACACACAGCTTTTGGTTCCACTTTCATCTCTAGATTCCACATAGGAAAGAAAACATAAGACCCTTGAGTTTCTGAGTTTGGTTTACTTCTCTTAATTTAATATTCTAAAGTTCCATTTATTTCACTGAAAATGCAGTAATTTCAATCTTCTTTATGACTGATTAAAACTCCATTTTGTGTGCATGTGTGTCACATTTTCTTTTTCCATTCATTTTTCTCTCTATTCATTCATCCATTGACAGCCGCTTAAGCTGGTTCCATAATATGGCTATTGTGAATTGTGTTGCCGTAAACATGAGTACATATGTATCCCTGTATGTTGTCTTTAATTCTTTAGGATTAATACCAAGGAATGATATAGATAGATCCTAAGGTGGTTTCATTCCTAGTCTTTTAAAGAAGCTCCATACTGATTCCTATGATAGTTGTACAAATTTACAGTCCAATCAACAGTGTAAGAGTGATACTTTTTCTCCATATCCTCTCCAACATTTATTCCTACTTGTGTTCATTATGGCTGCCATTATGACTGGAGTGAGAAGAAATCTCATTGTTGTTTTGACTTGAATTTTCACAATTGCTAAAGATCTTAACAAATTTTTAATGTTTTTTTTGGCCACCTGTACTTTTTCTTTTGGAAAGAGTCTGTTCAGCTTATTTGCCCATTTATTTTTATTAATTAGGTTATTTGGATTTTGGGGGGGTGTTTTTTGAGTTCTTTATGTAATCTTGATATTAATCATCTGTTGAATAAGTAGCTAACAAAAACTTTATCACATTCTTATTTCCTTTGCTCAGCAGAAGCTTTTTGATTTGATTCCATCACATTTATTAATAATTGATATAATTTTCTGAGTTTTAGGAGTCCTGTTGAGAAAGTCATTGCCTTCACCTATGTGTTGAAATGTTGATCCTATATTTTCCTCTTGAAGTTGTTTAGTTTCTCAGTCTTTGATCCATTTTTAGTTGACTTTTGTACAGGGTGAGAGATAAGGATCTAGTCTCATTTTTTCTATATGTATAACCAAATTTCTGGTACCATTTCTTAAAAAAAGTTCTTTTCTCCAATGTTATTATTTTGTCTCTTTCATAAAGGATCAGATGACTATATCTGTATAGATTTATCTCTTGTGTCTTCCATTCTTTTCTGTTGCTCTATGTGTCTGTTTTAACACCAGTACTATGCAGTTTTTTTTTAAATTATATCTTTATGGTATAATTTGAAGTAAGGTATTGTGATACCTCCAGCATAAGGTTTTTGACTTAGAATTATTTTGTCTATTCTGGGTCCCTTATTCTTCCAACGACTTTTAGGACTATTTTATTCTAGTTCTGTGAAGAATATTGTTGGTATTATGATGGTAATTGCATTTAATCTGTGTATTGCTTTTGAGAACATGGTTGTTTTAACAACATTAATATTTGCCTATCTGTGAACATGAGTTGTCTTTCCATATTTATATGTCTTCTTCAATTTCTTTCTTCAGTGTTCTACAGTTTTCATTGTAGAGGTTTGTCATCTCCTCAGAAATATTTATTCCCAGAATGTTTTGTTTGTCAGGCTATCTTTAATTTACTTGTCTTCCTAATGTTTTTCTCATCAGTTTCCTTATTGATATAGAGTGATCTTTGCATATTGATTTTGTAACGTACTACTGTACTGATTTTATTAGCTCTAGCAGTCTTCTGGTCAGTTTTTTTTTTTTATCTTAGTACAGGATCATATCATGTAGAAACAGTGTTCATTTGATTTCTTATTTTTATCCCTTTTGTTTCCTTCTTGTGCCTAATTGCTCTAGCTAGAATTTCTAGTACTATATTGAATAAGAGTGGTGAGAGTGGACATCCTTGTATTCTTTCAGATTTTAAAGGAAATAGTTTTATTTTCTCCACATTCACTAGATGTTGGCTTTGGGTTTGTTGTATGCAGGCTTTATGATATCGAAGAAGGTTCCTTCTGTCCCTAGTTTCTTCATTGTTTTTATCATGAATGGATGTTGGAATTTGTCAGAGGTTTTTTTTTTTTTTTTTCATCTGTTGAGATTGTCATGGTAAAGCAGGGAGCTGAAACTTAAACCTAGGTTCTTGTGTTCTGATGAAAGAAAATTTAAAGTCAGACACTAAAACCCATGCAAGAGAACTTTATTATAAGTGAGGTGAAAGTAAGGCTCAAGCAGAGACAGAGCGGGCTTTCTCCGAGCACAGAATGACAAAGGACAAAATGTTGTCTCCAAATTTATTACTATTTGACATTATCCAGGAGAACTGAGGTCCTCCTTCAATAAGCTTCACCAATCAGGTGTTCAACTCCTTCTTAATGTTGGGTGGTGGACTTTTTGGATTTAGTTGGTCCTTTCCATAACTGTCATAGTGGCCATCCTACTCAGTGAGGGCTTCATCTACAAGTCAGTTCCATGTGAATGTGGACATTATGGTCAGTAGCTGTTCAGAAGTTACCTTACTGTGCTTGCTCTTCCTAAACAATATTTCTTGCAGAATAAGTGGAGACACCTATAGTCATAATTCCTAGTTTCACACCAATCTCAATGGACCCTGTCAAGAGCTATTTCCATAAATCCTTCTTTCTTGAGACATCACCACCAATTATCTCTTTTACTTGTGTTTGTTTATCCTCACATTGCATACCAATGCTTTTCTACAGGTTCTCTGATACAAATTATTTACTTGTCTGCCTTGGCAGTAACTTAGAGAAAAATTTAAGAATAACTTGAAATAAGCCTGTGACCCTGCCATGCATTTTACTCCTCACTGTTAGCTACTACCTAACAAGGTAATTATGTTATTATTGTCTGTAACTTTGTTTATGAATTTATTTACATTTATTGATTAGCATGTTAGTCCATCCTTGCATCCCAGAAGTAAAATCAACTTGGTCACAATATACAGTCTTCTTAATATGTTTTTGAATATAATTTAATAATATTTTATTAAGCATTTTTGCATAATAGTTCATCAAGGATATTGGTCAATAGTTTTCTTTCCTTGATGTATCCATATCTAATTTTGGTATGAGGGTGATACTGGCTTCATAAAATGAATTTGGAACCTTTCCGTCTCTTTCTATTTAATGGGATAATCTGAGGAGCATTGGCATTAGTTCTTCTATAAAGGATTCAGCTGAGAATCCATCTGGTCCTGTGTTTTCCTTTTTGGAAGGCTTTTTCTTACTACTTCCACCACATTGCTATTTATCAGTCTGTTAAGATTTTCTAGGTCTTCTTTATCCAATTTTGTCAGGTTGTATATGTCTAGAAATGTATCCATATTTCTAGGTTTTCCAAATTGTTGGAGTATAAGTTTGAAAAATAGTCACTTTTTTTCCAATTTGTTGGAGTATAAGTTTGAAAAATAGTTACTAATGATTCTCTGAATTTCTGTGGTGTGATTTGTGATTTCTTTCCTTTTTCATCTCTAATTTTAATTTGGATGTTTGCTTTTTGTTAGGTTGGTTAAAGTTTATCAATCTTATTGATCTTTCCAAAGAATAACTTTTCATGTCATTGACAAAAGTACTACTTTTTAGTTGTTGTTTTCTATTTCATTGATTTTGGCTCTGATCTTAATTATATCCTTCTTTCTACTTACTTTGTGACTAGTTTGTTCCCATTTTTCAAGGGCTTTGAGATGCATCATTGGTTGTTTATTTGTAATTTTTCTGGTTTTCTTATGTAGGCACTCCTAGCTATAAACTTTCCCATTAGAACCATTTTCATAATGTCCCAGAAGTCCTGGTGTGCTGTATCATCCTTCTTGATTGATTCTAATAATTTTTAAATTTATCTTCTTGATTTCTTCTATTATCCATTCATCATTAAAAAGTGCATTTTCTGAGACTGGAGTGCTTTCTCAGTGTTTAGAGTGCTTGTCTAACATGCACAAGGACCCAGGTTCAAACCCCAGCATCACATAAAAAACTAAGTGTTGGAAGAACAAAAACCAGATGAAAAAATAAATAAATGTAGATTCTCTCTCTTTATCTTTTATTCTCTCCTCTTTTTAAGAAAAAAAAGTGTATTGTTCAATCACCATGTGTTTGCATAGTAGAGTTTTTCGATGTTGATATCTAATTTCATTTCATTGGGATCTGATAAGGTACATAGAATTATATAAGGGTTTTTTGTATTTGCTAAGAGTTGCTTTGTGGCCTAAAGTATAGCCTATTTTGGAAAAGCTTTGTAAGTCACTGAGAAGAAAATTGATTCAGTTGTTGTTGGATAAAATATTCTATAGATGTCTGATAAGTCCATTTGATTAATATATTTTTCAGATCCAAAGAGTACTTACTGATATTAGGCTTGAAAAACAACCATTGGTGAAAGAGATGTGCTGAAATCACCCAGTATTATTGTACTGGGTGCTATCTGAAGATTTAAGTTGAGTAGTATCTGTTTTATGTAATCTAGTGCATGAATATTTGGGGCATATTATCATATATACCTTTTTGTTGGATTTTCAGCTTTACCAGTATGAGCTTCTTTATTTCTTTTGATTAATTATGGATTCAAGCTCATTTTGTCACGTATAAGAAGCTATTCCTGCTTGGTCTCAGGCTCCATTCACATGGTATGTCAATATCCATCCTTTCGTTTTCAGCCGTTGGCTGTCTATGCCAATCAGGTGAGTCTCTTGCAAACACCATATTGTTGGGTCTTGTTTTTCAATACATTCTCCTATCCTGTGTCTCTTCATTTGAGAATTGAAACAATTTATATTGAATGTTATTAGAGAGATGTTTATTAATTCCTGCCATTTTGATTAATTTCTAATGTTTAATTTGGTTCTGCTTCTCATTTGCTTAGCTATTTTTCTTTCTTTTTTTATTTGTTGAATATGGACTTACAATTAAGGGGGAATCATGATTAAAAAATCGAGAACAAATGTATATTCACAAATCAAGTCAAGGCTGATGCCATTCCAAGTTTCCCCCCTTTGGGTTCCCCATGGTTCCATGTTTCCCCAAATTAAACACCTGTGTTAGATGGACTTCTTGTGGAGGTCGGAGATTCCCCTCTGAGTTGATTCCCCCATACTCCCTCCCTCCAGTCTCCTTGATATCCTTCCTATTCCCTCACCACTCCCTGCCATCCTCCCTATGTACCCCAGCATCCTAGGCAAGGTTCCCCCTGTTTGTGTAAAAATTCATACATGTAAAGGTTATTATTAGTTTAGCCATCTATCATACTGTTTCGTGTTGTATTCTAGCTTCCATAAATGACAGAAAACATCCAGCTCTTGAGTCTCTGAGATTGGAATATTTCACTTAGCATAATTTTTTTTCCATTTCCATCCATTTGGCCAAAAGAGTTATATTATTTTCCTTAATGGCCAAGTAGTATTCCATTGTATATATGTACTAAAGTTTTTGAATCCACTTGGCAAGTGATGGGCATCTGGGTTGGTTCCATAATCTAGCTATAGTAAATTGAGCTGCTATAAACACTGATGAAGCCATATCTCTGTAATATGCCGATTCTAACTCTTTGGGGAATATACCCAGGAGTGGGATAGCCGAATCATAAGGCTGTTCCAGCCCTAATTTTTTGAGGAGTCTGCACACTGCTTTCCAGAATGGCTGAATCAGTTTTCAGTCCCACCAGCAATGTGACAGTGTTCCTCTTTTCCCACAGCACCCCCCCAGCATCTGTCATTGTTCGTATTCTTCATTTTTGCCACTCTAACAGGAGTGAGGTGGAATCTCAGTGAAGTTTTGATTTACATTTCTCTTATTGTAAATGATGTAGAGAATTTTCTCATGTACTCATGGGCTTTTTGGACTTCTTCCACTGAGAAGTTTCTTTTTAGTTCCATAGCCCTTTTAATGAATGGATTATTTGTGATTTTGGTGTTTAGTATTTTAGTTCTTTGTACATTCTGGATATTAGCCTTCTGTCTGAGGTGTAGCAAGCAAAGATTTTCTCCCATTCTGTTGGATCTCTCTTGACACTCTTGACTAATTCTTCAGCAGTGCAAAAGCTTTTTAATTTAATTGCATCCCATTCATTTATTCTTGATTTTACTCCTTGAGCCATGGGAGTTTTGTTAAGGGAGGCGGCACTGACCCCTATGTCATGTACTGTTGATCCTAATTCTTTTTCAAATAAGTTTAAAGTTGCTGGTTTAACATCCAGATCTTTGAACCATTTTGATTTAATATTTGTGCAGGGTGAAGGTAAGGATGCAATTTCAGATGTCTACATATCACTGTCCAATTTGTCCCACAGCATTTGTTGAACAGGCTATCTTTCTTCCACACTATGCTTTTGCCCCCTTTATCAAATATCAGATAGTTAAAGATATGGGGGTTTCTCTCAGAATCCTCTATTCCATCGTTCTTCACTTCTGTTTTGATTCCAATGCCATGCTGTTTTTGTTACAATAGCCCTTTAGTATAATTTCAGGTCAGAAACTGAGATAACCCCTGCTTACTCCTTCTTGCTGAGTAATGCTTTGGCTAATCTGGGTCTTCTGTTATTCCATACAAACTTGAAAATTGCTTTTTCTATACATCCATGAAGAATACCATGGGTGTCTTGATGGGGATTGCATTAAATCTGTATAGGGCTTTGGGTAGAATGAACATTTTGATTATATTAATTCTGCTTAACCATGAACATGGAATGTTTTTCCATCTTCTCAGGTCTTCTGCAATTTCATTTTTTAGTGATTGATAGTTTTCATTGAAGAGGTCTTTAATATCCTTTGTAAGGTTGATGCCCACATATTTTATTGTGTTGGAGTAGATGATGAATGGAAGAGATTTCCTGATTTCTTCTTCTGCGGACTTGTTGCTAGAGTAAAGTAAAGCTACTGATTTATTGGTGTTGATCTTATAACCAGCCACTTTGCTGAAACCATTTATGAGCTCTAGAAGTCTTCTGGCCAAGCTTATTTTATCTTCTAGGTATAGAATCATGTCATCAGCAAATAAAGATAACTTAACTTCTTCTTTTCCTATATGAATACATTTGATTTCTTTGTCTGGCCTGATAGCTCTGGCAAGGGTTTCAAGGACTATATTGAACAAGAGTAGGGAAAATGGACAGCCTTGTCTTGTTCCTGAATTCAGTGGAATTGCTTTCAGTTTTTCTCAATTGAGGATGATGTTGGCTATGGGTCTGTCATAAATGGATCTGACATAGTTAAAGTATCTTCCTTTGATCCCTACCTATCTTTTCCAGAGTTTTGAGCATAAAGTGGTGTTGAATTTTATCAAATGCCTTCTCTGTGTCAATTGAGATGATTATATGAATTTTGTTTTTAATTCTGTTTATGTGGTGAGTTCCATTTATTGATTTGCATATGTTGAACCAGTCTTGTTTTCCTGGAATGAAGCCCACTTGATCATGTTGGATTATCTTTTTAATGTGCTCTTGTATTCAATTAGCTAGAATTTTATTAAGGATTTTTGCATCAATGTTCATCAGGGAAATTGGTCTGTAGTTTTCTTTTCTTGACATGTCTTTGTTGGGTTTTGGTATCAGTGTAATATTTGCATCATAAAAAGTGTTTGGGAGTGCTCCCACACTATCAATTTTATAGAAGAGCTTATAGAGGATAGGTGTTAACTCCTCTGTGAAGGTTTGGTAGAATTCTGTCATATATCCATCCGGTCCTGGGCTTTTCTTTTTTGGAAGACCTTTGATTACTGATTTGATTTCACTACCTGAGATAGGTTGGTTTAGGTTTTCTATGTCTTCCTGTGTTAATGAGGAAATGTTGTACATGGTGCAGTATCTGTCCATATCCTCCAGATTATCAAACTTGGCAGAGTATAAATATTCAACATAGGTTCTGATAATCTTCTGGATTTTGGTTGAGTCTGTGGTGATATCTCCATTTTCATCTTTGATTTTGTTAATTAGCTTGACTCCATTCTTCCTCTTCATGAGGTTGGCAAGGGGTCTGTTCATCCTGTTTATTTTTTCAAAGAACCAACTCTTTGTTTGTTTATAATTTGTATTGTGGCTTTATTTTTTGCTTTTGTTGTTCTCAATTTCATTGATTTCAGCTTTCATTTTAGTTTTTTCCTGTCTTCTATTAGCTTTGGGATTTGATTGTCTTTTTGTAGGCATTTGAGTTGCAGCATGACTATTTGTGCTCTTTCTAGATTTTTGATGTATGCACTCAGTGCTATAAATTTACCTCTTAAGAATGCCTTCGTACTACCCCAGAGATTTCAATATGGTGTTTCCTCATTCTCATTCATTTCTAACAATTTCTTGATTTCTGCTCTCATTTCCTCTTTCATCCATCCTTCGTTTAAGAGGGTATTATTAAGTTTCCAAGTATTTGAGTAATTTCTGTAGTTTTTCTTGTTGTTGATTGCTGAGATCATAGCACTGTTGTCTAACGGGATATAGGGACTATATCAACGTTTTTGTATTTGTTAAGGTTAGCTCAGTGAACCAGGATGTGGTCTATTTTATAAAAGAATCCATGAGCTCCTGAGAAGAAGGTAAAGTCAGCTGATTTACG
Source organism: Aplodontia rufa (assembly GCA_004027875.1). Classification (NCBI taxonomy): domain Eukaryota; kingdom Metazoa; phylum Chordata; class Mammalia; order Rodentia; family Aplodontiidae; genus Aplodontia; species Aplodontia rufa. Next base: position 10,951 of record PVKS010036875.1, read on the forward strand.
ATGGACTATTCTGTAGATGTCTGTTAAGCCTGATTGATAATAGAGTTGTTCAGATTGGAGATGTCTTTATTGATTTTTTGTTTTGATGATTTGTCTTGTGTTGATAATGGTGTATTGAAGTCCCTCAGTATTACTGGTTTGAAATCAATGAGGGGTTTAATGTATTTGATTATTTTTCCATATATTTGGGGGAGTTGTAATTGGGGGCATAAATGTTAATTATTGTTATGTCTTCTTGATGAATTTTCTCTTTTAGTATGATGTGGTGTCCATCTTTGTCCTTTCTGACTAGTTTGAGATTGAAATTAATTTTATCAGATATTAGGATCACCACACAAGCTTGCTTTTTTGGACCACAGTCCTGGTAGACATTTTGCCAACCTTTCACTTTCAGACTGTGTCTATTTTTGAGTTTGAGGTAGGTCTCCTGTAGACAAGATTTTGTTGGATTTTGTTTTTTGATCCAGTGAACCAATCTGTCTTTTAATAGGGGCATTGAGACCATTCACATTCAGAGTTAGAATAGATATGGGAAATTGAGTCTCAAATTTTGTGACTATTGCTGAATTTTGAGCCATTATTGGTGTCTTTAGTGTGTAATGTCGCTGTTGACACTCACTTCTTTAAGGATTGGGGGTGTTATAAGCATTTTCTTCTGAATGAAGAATATCATTGAGAATATTCTGTAGCACAGGATTTGTGTTCATGTGTCTTGCTAACTTGAGTTTATCATTGAAGTATTTAATTTCCCGGTCACATTTAAAGCTAAGTTTTGCAGGGTATATTATTTTTGGTTGAAAATTGTTTTCTTTCAAGGTTTGAAAAATATCATTCCAAGCTCTTCTGACCTTCATTGTCTGATCTGAAAAATCCGTGGTGATACTAATTGGTTTGCCTCTGAAAGTGATTTGGGGCTTTTCTCTAGCTGCTTTTAGAATTCTCTCTTCAATTTCTCTGTTATTCATTTTATATATTATATGTCTTGGCGAATTTCTCATTTGGTTAGGCCTGTTTGGTGTCCTATAAGTATCTTGGATTTGGTATTCTGGGTCACTTCTGATTTGAGGGAAATTATCCTTTGCAATTTTGCTTAGAAGATTCTTAATTCCCCTTGTTTGCTATTTGGAATTTTCATTCAGTCCAATGACTCTCAGATTATTTCTCCTCATCTCATCAAATATTATTTGGAAGTTCTGGTCATGTACATTAAGTTTCTTCTCTTGTCTGTCCTCCTTAAATTCAACATTGCTCAGACTTTCTTCGTTATCTGATGTACATTCTTCAAGAGCTGAAGTTTTATTTTCAGTTGAGTTTACTCTGGTGTTAGTATTTTCCAGTGAAGATTTGATTTGGAAGACAGTGTTCTTCAATTTGGATAGCTCTGTTATATCTCTTTTCAGAGTGTCTATCTCTTTATAGAGTTTGTCTTTCATCTCATGGAATTGCTCCCTTATTTCCTTATAAAAGGTGTCTCCCATTAATTGAAACTGATCTCTGATCTCTTTCCTTAATTCATCTTTCAACTCTTTGATTGAATTTATAATCATAATGTTAATACACTTTTTTTAGGTTTTCATCTAGGGCCCTGCCCATGGAGTTCTTGAATGGAGAGCTGTGAGGTTGAGGAGTGTTGATATTTTCCATTTTCACCATTTTATACAGGGTTTGTGTCTTGAAGACCAACCTTGAGTATTACTCTTGTAGGGGTTATTGGAACTCTTATGGCTTTGGTTTGTTGGGATGGGCACTATTTGGGAAGCTGACAGACAAGTTGGTGAGGAATTGAGGGCCTATAGGTGCATAAACTAGACAGTTTCAACTAAAACAGTTATAATGATGCTTAGCACCTGTAGGAGCAGTTTTATCCCCTGAGAGCTCACACAATATATTATGATAGCAAGCAATTACCCATTTTTAAGGATGTTATTTTCTTTAGTTAGCAGGGCCTCTGTAGGAGGGGAGAAGTAGTGACTAGAAAGTCAAGAAAATGAGGTAGGGAGATAATTTAGAACTCATGACCTAGAATAAAGAACTATAAGTCATTAGTGTGATGTAGGCTATTAAGAAGGAATAAGAAATAGATAGAAATGGGGTGGGGGGATAAAAACTTTGGGTGAGGATGAGAGAGAACAACATATAGTTTAGGAATTGCCAGAGTACAGGAGAAGAAGAGGTTAATATGGAGCATGGTTCTCTTAGACCAAAGGAGACTGAGGGCTGGTTTGCTGTCATGAAGAGTTTCCATGGTCAGAATCCAATGCTTTGGAAACAGCAGTCGAGTTTGAGGAGACACAGTGACAGTAGAAACCAACCACCAACACACACAAATGAATAAATAAATATATACATCCAAGAATACCAAATTCAATAATAACAATACAGTTAAAAAAGAATAAAGAAAATTAAAAAAAAGTTTAAAAAAAGCTGAAAATAGTAAACATTAACAGGAACCACACTCACACACAAAAAAAGGGGTTAGGACAGTTCTGAGTTTTTGCCCCCTACATCAGTGTGTACCATAGGGGAGTGCATTTATATCTGCCATCTACCTGGAGACTCTTCCCAGCTGAGCTTGTTGGTGTGGAGGGGTAAATCTTGGTAATCACCAATGGCCTTGGGTTTTCCTACAGGATCTTACGAAAATTTTCTGCTGTAGAGGGGTAGAAGACCCTGACCTTTCCTGCTTCCTGTGAGAATAGAGTACAGGGCCACCTGAGATGTACCCCTGGACAGAATATTTTCTGTCTAACTAAACTTCTGATCCTCAGGATGGGAACCCAGGAGCTGTAGGGAGTCTAGTAGATCCTGGTGCAGATGTATGGGACTCTGTTCCAAGGAGGGTGGCCAGCCTGAAGTTATCTTCCTCAGATTCACTTTTACCACACTCTTGTTTGTCTTGTGATCTTCAGAGTCATCAAGAGCTGCTCTGTGGAGTTATCACAGTCCTAGTAAGGGAACAGGGGGTGTGAAGGAGGCACCAGCCTAACTGGGCCAGTGTTTATGTAGTTCTCAATTGTAATCACTACGGGGCATGGAAGCCCAGTCCCACCTGAGGCTAGTGCTAATACCTGCCTTGTTTGAGAGTTACAGGCAGGTTTTGGAGTAACTGCTTCAAATGTCCACCTTGGGTAAATCTGCTCTACTGAGCCGAGTTCTGGTCACAGACTCCTCCCATCCGACCTGTTAAGAGGGCAGGTAGGAAACCACCCCTTGGATATCCCAGGAGCTGAGGGAGTTCCCAGTCCCACCCAGCCCCCTGGGCAGACATCCAGGACACAGGGCACTTAGATCTGCTTCTCTGTTAGTCAAGACTGAGGTCCCTAATCTGTGCCTAAAGGATGGGTCTGATTTCACTTTTGAGGAAGGAGTGACCATCCCTGCCCTCAGGGGAACCTCAAAACCGAGGGCAGAGCAGGCCAGCTAACTTGCATGGAGGAATAGCTGTAGGTTCCATATTGCAAAGGATTAAATCTTCGCGGTGCTGGAGATACAGCTGTTACAAACTGTGAGCACATAAGTCTGTTAGGGCATTCCCAGCTGCATCCAAGTTAAATTACTTCTACCCTGCTTCCTCCGTATGGGATAGCTCCTCACACCCCCCACCACCAACAACCCCTTCGCACCCCCCCCCGAAGTGGCAGTGGCAGCAATGGGAGCAGGATGGGGTGGGAGTGGGCATGACAAATTCATTGTTTAAATTCATTAATGCAAAGTTCTTTTCCTTTGGTATTTAAGAATTAGTGGGGCACAAAGATCTCACACACCATGAGCCTGTTGGATTGCGCGTCCAAATCCTGCAGTACAAACTTTTGCTCAGGAGGGTCTGGAGATGGCTGATAAGGCTATGGGCACCCTGTCCCTCTGACTTAGCTACTTTTCAAATGAGATTTGTTCATTTTTGAGTTCTGGGTTGTTTTCTGTTTTTGTTTTTTCTTCTTCTGTTCTGTGGGTTGTATTTTTTTTTTTTTTTTTTGTATAATTCCAGCTTTGTAGTCATGAACTCTTACGTTACTACTTTTTTTTTTTTTAGACAGAGTGACAGTGAGAGGGACAGAGAGAATCAAGTCAATCAATTTTATTTAGTTTTTTTATTTTTTTAATGTGGCTTTCACTGCTTCATGACCTTGTTGTGTATGTGGTGCTGGGGTTTGAATTCACGTACTCCTGTATGCCAGGAAAGCACCATAACCCCTCTTGGAAGCTTTTTGTTTTTTTGTTTTGGTTTGTTTTTGTTTTTTTGTTTTGGTTTGTTTTTGTTTTGTTTTGGTTTGGTTTGGTTTGGTTTGGTTTGGTTTTGAGAGAGAGGGGGACAGTGAGAAAGAGATAGTGTGAGAGAGAGAGAATCAATTTTTTATTTGGTTTTTCATGTTGCTTTCATTGCTCCAACACTTTGTTGCTAGGGTTCGAACTTGTGTACTCACACATGCTGGGCAAGCGCTATAACCACTGAGCCCCTGCTCCAGCACACTTAGAAGGTTTTTAATTCTTCTTTAATTCTGAAAGATAATTTTCTGCATATAGCAATCTCAATTGACAGTTATTTTATCTAAGGGCTTAGAACACATTGTTTTAGAGTTTTTGTCTGGGTTTACTTCAGCAGCAGAGACTGTACCCTATGGACTCATAGTATCCATGTGGACACACAGCATCTCATAGAAAAGGGGGAAACAAATGATAGAAATGGAAAAAAAACAAAACAAAACAAAATACAGCATAAAAATAAATACCTGTTTCTTACTATGATATCTATAACACTGATTACCATAAAATATGAATGTTGTTGTCAGCAATTGCCAACAGCAAAAACAACAAATTACCATGAACTAGAACTGTAATTACAATAAATAGTAGGTGCCAACTATATCATGCACAGTACTAATAACTTCAACAACATGAATGATGAGGACAGGAGTTACATAAATCAAATATTTCTAAAATATGGTAAAATATATCTTATTAAGAAAAAAGAAATATGATAGCAAGTTATAAGTTTGTTTACAATGTTCAATGTGAACAGAGAGAAAGCAGAAGAGATGTAGCAAGTGATGGCTATAAAGAAGGAAGACAAAAATGTGAAAGAAACAAAGTTAGTAAAGAGAGGACAAAAATTTTGGCTATTAGAAGGGGGAAAAAGGAGAGAAAGAGAAACAAAGAAATAAAAAAAATTAAACCAAAACCTCAAAAAACAAGACAAAGAAAATTAACAGTGGGAAAAAGAAAATGTTAAAAATATGGAAAAAAGAAGCAAATATATATGTATATAATAAATACATTCACATATATTCAAATAAATACACATATGAATAAATCAACACATACACATAGAGGGAGGACTCTTAATAAAAGTGAAAGAATCTTCTTTAATGAGGTAGTCAAACTGTCAACAAGGATGAGTGATCAATATCTATGCCCAACTGTCCTTCTTTACATTTTTTCTTTGACTATGTACCATGAGAGAGAAAGATAGCAAGGGCAGGGAGTTGTTAAATCCTTCCTCTTTTAGGTTTGCTTGCTGAATTGCCAGATAGGGTGGCCTAACGCTCAGGTGGCTTTCAGTTTCCCTTCTCACCAATTTAAGGTCGAATGGAATGGGACATACTGTCAATTGGAGTTTTGCCTGCACAGAAAAGACTGTTGCACTCCTAGAGTGGGACTGCTGTAGAGTTCTAAATGGAGAGATCCAGTGACTTGGGCTTAACTCCAGTCTTTGAGATGTCACTGGGTAGTATCTACTTTGGGGAGATTAGATTAACACGCCCCCTAGGGCCAGGCAGATGCCAATCTCTGATGGAAATCTGGATCTCAGGAGTCTTTGGAGAATTCTATCACAGAGCCTTCCACAGCTCATATACTCTGCTGCTCACACATATGGCCTGCCCAGGCTTAGACCCTTTCAGATAGTCACATGGGCTGCCAGATTCAAAGGAAAAGAAAATTGCACTCCCCTCCATATCTCTGACTTGAATGTTTGCTATTTCAATCTATTTCATTCACACTGTTCTAGGTACACCCTAGGCCACTCAGTAACTGCTGTTTTGGACAGAAAAACAATGTTCGCTATGATCTTCCAGGCTCCAGCACCAGCAAACTACAGCATAGCCTCACAATGACTTCCTGCCCCAGCTCTTCACTTGCAGTTGAGAAACAGTACTTTTAAATCACCGGTTCACTGTCTCTGAACCATCTAAGTTCAGGCTACTTTTCTTTCCTAATCTGGTACAGTCTTAAACATGTAGTTAGAATCACTAGTATGAAATGCTGATAGCTATAAGACATGTTTTGCTTGATGTAATATAAAAGATTTTACCCACTAATTAATACACTCAGAAATTTAATGATTAAATTTAGTAATTTAATATTTAGTGCTACAGAAGACATCAAAATTCACTGTTTAAGATACAGTAGAAATGGATTCTAGAAGCTGTTATATTGGGATTTATAATAAGAAATATACATTTGGACTTTTTCTTAATTTTTGACATATGCTTCCTGAAATTCTTGTAATTTCCTAAATATGGATAGTTAAGAGCAACTTCTGTTCTAATAATTGGTCTTTGGTTCAGTTTCTGACACAGAGCTTCAAACTCACTTAGAATTTCTTGGTTAATAGAAGCATCTTTTGTTGTAATGAGGTGACTCTTGTGGAAGTGCTGAATGGAATCTGGCCACCAAAAAGACCAAGCCATGATTCAGTGGTTATAGTTTTCAACTCTATCCTCATCCTCTGGGGAAGAGAGAAGCTGGAGAGTGAGTTAATAATCAAGCAAGACTGCGCAATGAAGTCTCCATAAAAAGCCACAAATCATAGAGTTCATGAAGGTTCCGGGTCACTGCACACACCCATGTGCCAAGGGGTGACAATACACCCCAACTTCAGAGATAGATGTTTCTACACTTAGCTTCCTTTCATACTTTATTCTAAGTGGTTCTTTATTTAGCCATATCTTTTATCTATTCTTTCTAGTAAAATGGTAATTGTAGAGAAATATCCCTTGATTTATTTTAGCTATTCTAGGACTAAAACTGAGAAGATTTGGAAACGTCTAATTTGTAGCTAAGTCAGAGAGAATTTGCAGGTAGCCTGGTGACTGACCACTTGTCACTGGTATCTGAAATTGGGGTCACTCTAGTGGAAGTGAGCACTTAACTTGCAGGGTCTGTTGTAAATCCAAACAGATGATGTTAGAACTTAACTGTACTGTAGTATAACCAATTTTCCTCAGAGGTTTGGAGACGTTCTTGATGTGGGCAACCCTGCCCTACACACACACATTTTGGTGACCATAAGTGAAGTAGTATGAGTGGAAAGAAAAATAGGGTGCAGAGAGGGAGTTTTTTTTCTGTACAAAAATGAAGGCATCAATCTGAGAATCAATTTTAATTCTAGCCTGAGGCCTGAAAAGGGGATGTATGGTTGAAAGATGATAGAACACTTTTGTTCTTACTGAAATTTTTCTTTAAAATTACACTTGAAATTGATAGAGAAGATAGTGTCCTCTATTTAACCAGCTGCTCCTTTATCTCCAGTTTATGTAATGGGTGGTCCAGTTGTAGTCTTGACCTTCAAAATTCAATATTTCACAGCAAGCTAGCATTAACTTTATTGCCAAAGCCAAGTGTAGACATTTATCTTCAACAAAATTTCCTCTGTAAGCTATCAACCCTAACAAATTCTGCTGATTTCACATTTGGGAAGTCTTCTTTTCAAGCGCAGATGATGTTAAGATCAATGCTATTATGGATCAACATCAAGGGATTGGCCTTCCATTTTGCCAGCTAGCATGTGTGGGCACTTGAGCAAGTCACTTCACCCTTCTGAACTCAATTGACTCTAAAATGGAAATAACACCGATCATTTCACAATTGTCTTGTGAGCAGTGCAAAGGCACTCTGATCTAGAAAGCTACAATACATAACATTAATCTACAGTCATATTTTAAATGAAAGTCTCTCTTGAAAATATGAAATCAGTATTCTGTTCCTTCTCATTGATATAATGAAACAAAACCTTTAACTTATACATGAAATCACAGTTTTCCCTCAAGACATAACTTTTGCTTTTTCTATTTAATCATATCAACT
>PVKS010036876.1:0-19021 GCA_004027875.1 Aplodontia rufa
TCACAACACGTTACCTCTCAGGTGTTGTCTGCAATTAATTTTTAAAAGATGATGGCAACCACACATTCAAAAATAATCAGACGCAGGAGGGTTCACCATGCTTTGAAGCAAGAGCCAGCAGGAACGGTTACAGAGGGAAGCTGTATACAATCCACCGTGAAAGTGGAAGACTGCAAAATAATGATGCTTTCTCTGCTCCAGGACATACAGGCTGTGCTTGAATTGGGACAAAAAGAAACACTGGCATCAAAACAGACACAGCGGGGTTTTAGCTCAGTGGCAGAGCGCTTGCATAGCATGTGCAAGGCCCCGAGTTCAGTCAAAGGACGTAGCAGAGAATCACGAGCGTGTGTGTGTGTGCGTGTGTGTGCGTGTGTGTACGTGTGTGTGCACACGCACATGATGTGTTTTGCAGTGCTGGGGATTGAACTCAGGGCCTCTTGGATGCTAGGCGAGTGCCTTACCACTGAGCTACAGCCCAGACCAAAGATTCTTGAACTAAAATTAGGAATTCAATGGAATTCTAATCCCTAACGTAGGAATTTGGATATTATTATACACAGCTTTGGAAAGAATGAGTGACCTCAAATATAGGTCAGAATAAAGCAGACAGAATGACGCATGAAGTAATAAACAGGGAAGAGGCAAGGACAGAGTGGTGCAGAGTAGATCTTCTGTGGTCACAGCCTCAGAGGAGGCGGTGCAGAGTCGAGGCCAGGGCTGGCTTTCTGGATTTGATGAAGAGCATTAACTCCTAGATTCAAGGGGTCCCCAAATGCCAAGGATGGAGAAATCCCACGCGGGTGCATGTCTGCCCTCGTCCCACTGACTGCATCCTCCACCCGGCCATGGGGCTCCAGGAAACCCAGTCGTTATTTCAGCCACCTAGGTCCCCACCCAAACGCCAGTGTGGAGTCTTCATTTTCTTCTTCTTCTTTTTTTAAGTTTTAAAGAGAGAGGGGGAGAGAGAGGGAATCAATTTTATTTAGTTTTTCACGTGACTTTCATTGCTTGGATACTTGGTTGTGTGCGTGGTGCTGGGGTTTGAACTCGCATCCTCGTGCATGCCAGGCAAGTGCCATAACTGCTGAGCCACTACCCTAGCCCTCTGGTTCTGCCCCTTTTGAAAATTTCTCGAGTAGGGGACCATCTGGGGCCACACTGCATGTGGGCCTGCTGACCTTGCCACCTCCCCTGGGGCTTTTATCGAGTGGCGTTTCTGCACAGGGGAGCCCTGGGGGTGCAAGGCATGGCCTTAGAACAATCCTCCTGGGCTTTTTCTTCAAACAGGACTGTGGTGATGGCTTTGGCAGTGCTGGGAAAGAGGGTTCCTGGTTCTCCCCAGCTCACAAAAATGAGGAGAGCGGGGAAAGGTGAAGAAGGGCCTGATCAAGGGCGGGAAGAGTGGCCACGCCTTTCCCAGGGACAGAAATGCTTCGATCACTTGCCAACCAAACGCATCCGTCCGTTAGAGCGCCCACCTGAGACCTGGGGATTCCACGGGGAGCAGAGAGCGGACCTAAGCCTTTGCAGAGTGTGCAGCCTGGGTGCGGTGGGCTGGGGGCGGCGACAAGAAAAAGAAAACTAGGAGAGGACAGAGGTGCAGCACGACAGGAAAGAACAGGGTGGGCGCTGGCAGGTGAGGACTGTGGGGTCATTTAAAGCTAAGGGGGAAGGCTGTGGGCGCAGACACGGCAGGCCCACCTTCCCCCAGGGTGACCTCTCGGGGTGGAAGTGGGGGCCAAGGGCTTTAATGCACCAGCTGTACTCACCCTGGGGGCGAATGATGACAGCACTCACCAGAAGAAAGAGGTGCTAGTCACCCAGAGGAAAGCTCTGGGACTCTAGCTGGGAATAGGGGTGGGGATGGAGCTGGGTGGGGTAGATCCCTTGCCTAGCATGTGTGAGGCCCTGGGTTCCATCGGCAGGCACACATGTGCACATGCGCGCGCGCGCACACACACACACACGCACAGGGAGTGGGCGGAGTAAGGGGAGAGGAGCTGGTTAGTCCCAGCAATATCCAGCCTTCTGGAAGGAAACTGCCTTACCATTTCCCCTTCGGTGACAGAACATGATGGAATAAATCGGAGAAGATCTGAAGCAATTAAAGAACTTTCCAAGCTTTGAATTAAACCTAGACACCATGACCTCATTCAAATAAACACCCCTCCACCCCCACTGCAGGATGAAGTAAAGAATCGCGTATTTGCCATGGCACCTGGGCTGGTGGTTCAGGTCACAAGACCCCAACTAGTCCCTTAAAGACCATGGGGCTCCTAAATGGCACCCAGAGGTCCGCGGGGGCTGCTTGGGGGCAGGGAAGGGCCAGTACTGCGTCCATCCACGCTGCCAGACCGCCAACTCCCGAAAAGACTCAAGAAAAGGAACATGTTTGAAATGTTGTAGGTTTTGCTCTTTCCTTCTCCGTAATTCTGGAACTATCCTTATCATGCAAGAGTTTCTGTCTCCAAGCTTGAACAAAATTTTTTTAAATGTATGACTTTAAAACCCAACTCAAAAACACATGTTAGCATTTTTTGAAAACATGTAGAAAGGAGATTTTGTTTCCATCTCAGCATCTGTGTCCTGCTACTCCCTCCGAGTCACCCCTCCCACCTGTCTCCTAGCTGTGCTGACCACATCTCTCGCCTCAGGACCTTTGCACGTGCTTCCCGGGCCCGGAATGCAGCTTTGTAGCACGCGTGGCTCATCCCTTTGTCTCTCAGTCTTTGCTCGTACATGATCTTTGTGATGAGCAAAGGTCCTTCTTGGGCTTATCTAGTGTGTCTCTTTTCCATAGAATTCGTCACCTCCTAGTGTTAGTGGTAATTTCTTTTCCTGCGTTTGTGGCGTGTCTCCCCCTGCTAGGCTGTGGTGTTCTCTGTTTTTCCCCTGGCTCATGCAAGCATCTAGAATAGCCCCGTCAGAGAGAAAAGAATCACTACATTTTTACTCGATGAATTAAACAAATGAAGAGTGGTTAACGTTTACTGAGGACTTCCTCTGTGCCAAGTACTGTTCTAAGTACTTTACTGGGGGCTAAGCAACTTGCCAAGGCCATTCAGTAAATGTCAGTGCCAGGATTTGAACCTAGGCAGCCTGACAGAAGAGCCAGGTTTGCCTCCGGTGGCTGCAGTGACTACCCCAGTGCCAGGCATATTTTAGTTATCAGTATAATTTAGCTGAAATAAATGAATGAAGGACTAAAACCAAACATGAACCTTCTAGCTTCCCCATCTGAAGATCAGGACTGACCAGCAGTGATGGGGGTCTCTCTTGATCCTTGCTATGGTCTGAATATGGGTTGTCTCCCCCAAAACTCATGCTGAAATTTATTCTCTATGATGAGATACTAGGAGGTGGGACCTGTAAGAGGTGAGCAGGCTCTGCCCTCGAGAGTGGATGAATCCATCCCTGTGACCAATGGATTTGTCTGTCTAGGTCTCCTGTGCACCCTGTCTCTCGCCGTGTGAGGCCCTGGGCCTCGATGCTGGTCCTGAACCGTGAGCCACAATAAGCCTTTTCTTCCCTGTGTGTCCAGGCTGTGACATGGCGTTGTCAGCAACAGCAAATGGACGGCGTCCACCCCTTCCCTTGAGGATGAAGGTGTGTGAGCGCTTGGATGGGAGCTGTTGGGAGTGGGAAACTCGGGGGAGCACAGGCGAATGAAGGGCTTCCTGGGCCTTCCCCAGGCATCAGCCAGGGCCCCCAGGGAAAGTCAACAGCGGTGATCTGCATCTGAATCCAGTCTATACCTGCATTGCTAACTGCACAGCCAGGTCTGTGTCTGTGTCTAACTCTACGCCTATCAGGATCCTCCAGAGAAAACAGAAGGAGCAGCAGATATGATGGACAGACATAGATAGGTGATAGATAGACATAGACAGGTGATAGATAAATATAGACAGGTGATAGATGATAGATATAGATAGATCATAGATGATAGATGATTGATGGATGATAGATATATAGGTAGATATAAATAGATGATAGATTATACATATAGATGATAGATGAGATATACTTGTAGATAGATGATAGATAGATGACACAGATAGTTGGAGATAGATAGATAGATGGACAATAGAGGATTTACGAGGGGAATTGGCTCACAAGATTATGGAGGCTGGGAAGTCCCATAGTAAGCCATCTGCTCCTCCCCTCCCCTCCCCGTCCTGCCACATCTGGTGGGGCTGCAGCTCCCCACGCCCGGCTCCCACTGCCCTTCCTTGCCCTGGAGCTGGCTCCTTGACTCCCGTCACCCCTCCCCATCTGTTCCGCTTTCTCTCTAGTGATACTCGCTGTCCTCCGCAGATCTGATGGTTGGCTGTCCCTGAACTGGCTGTGTGCATTTTTGCCCTGTGACCATGCCAACGCCATGTAACCTGGTTAGCAGCCCTCTGTCGTCCCCGCTGCTTGCACCAGCGTTGTCCCTCAGGTCCTTGCACACACCCCTCCTCCAGGAGGTCTCTCCATCCTCTCGTCTGCAGGTGACAGCTTTCTCCTCTGTGTTTCCATGGTGCTCTGTGTTGTGCCTCGGAGCCCCTTTTTGTATGCTTGTTATCCAACCCGTTTTGTGTCCCTTGTTCCCTGAGGGTAGCAGCAGAACCTGGGTCCTCCTCACCACGCCCTGGAGCAGGCTCAGCCCCGCCAGGTGCCGGTCAGTGCAGACACCATGTGCTCAGAAAGGGACAGCACTTTACCATCCAGGGTCCCCAAAGTGCCACCAGGTCAAGAAAAGGTCTGAAACCCCCTGGCCTGGGTCTGACAGGTCACCTTGACCCTAGAAATTACTGCTGAGCTGCATTGGTTTTCCTTTTGTTTTGAAAAATGTAGCAAACGTTCCCCCCAAATCCCTTGCACATGTAAGAGTCAAGGGAGAATGGTGGAAAAGAATCTCATTCACTTCTGCCTTTGAACGTTGGGTGTGGCTTTTTTAACAGGGTAGACACAAGGTACAATCGACCCTCCTCACCGTGCTCAAGACAGCGGCTCCGCGGCCTTGGGCAGGGTCAACGGTTGTGGCCATCGCCACCATCCGTCTCCAGAACTTTCCCATCTTCCCAGCGAGACCCGTCCCTAAGCACACTGCTCCTGTCTCTATGTCCCGGCCACCCCAGGTACTTCGTGTCAGTGGAATCTAGCACCTTTGTCCCTTCCTGTCCTCTTACTTCACTTAGCACGAGTCTTGAAGACATCCATGATGTACCAGGGGTCAGAATTTGCTTCCTTCTGAGGGCTGAACAACATCCCATTGATTGTATTTATTTTTTTAAAGGAGAGAGAGAGAGAGAGAGAGAGGGACAGTGAGAGAGAAAAAGAGAATTTTATTTTAAATTTTTTTGAGAGGGACAGTGAGAGAGAGAAAGAATCAATTTTTATTTAGTTTTTCTTGTGATCGTCGTTGCTCCGAAGCTTCATTGTGTACGTGGTGCTGGGGTTCGAACCCATGTCCTCACGCATGTCAGGCAAGCGCTGTAACCGCTGAGCCACCATGCAGGCTTTTGAGAGAGTTCTGAAGCCCTGGGGGGGCTGCCTTGGGTGTGTGTGCTGATCCCCCCATCCCTGGGACCAGACCCTGCTGAGTTGCACCCCTTTCCACTCTGCCTGGGAGTCTTGGCCTCCAGTGGTCCAGCAAAGCTTATTCCATCCATTCGCTGGCAGTAGGCACCACAGATTTATAGGCATCAAACAACAACAACAAAATATTTGCTTAATAATATGCTTGGGAAGGGTTTTTGTTCTTGCGTGCTCTGACAGTGGAAAGTGTTTCGGCAAAGAGGAGGCAAATTCCTTGAAATTAGGATATTCAAAGTAACTACTCAACTCAGGCCTTTTGATATTGCTTTAAGAAATCTGTTTTGCCCATAAAATCATGTCTGTGCTGTTTGCGCCGTTCCGTTGACATTTATTCCAATTTTCAAATAGCAACTTCTTCCACTTTACCTTCTGTAATTCAAAATAGGAATCCTTAAGTCCCCGGGAAATTGTTTTTTGTAATATTCTAAAGTGAAAATACTTGCAAATGTGTACTCTCCAGAACAAGCGTAAATTTTAAATTCAGGACTAAAGTAACCTTTTATGTGCGGTCTTGTCTGTACTGTAAATCAGTGCGTGCGTGTGTGTGCGTGTGTGTGTGTTTTCATCTATTCTTTGAGCAGGACTCAATTGCCCTGTGTTTTCATGAGACTGGAATTGCTGGTTAGGGGCTGAGATGGGCTCAGATAAAAGCTGTTCCAGGGGCCGCTTAGCCTTCGAGCATTTGTTTCTGTGGCTGCTGCTACCCTGGGACTCGTCAGCCTGTGGGATGAGAGAATATTCTGAGGTTGCCTATGATGGGTTCTTGTCCCCACCTTTGTGTGGGGTCTCAGGTCCCTGCAAAGTTCTCTCAATCCCCCTCCAGTGTTCTGCAGCTCCCTCCTGTGCCGGTGCCCAGGTAGCTGCCCCCCCCCTCTGCTGGGTGCAGACTCCGCCCACCATGCTTAGCACACTGGCCCCTGACTCTGGGGACGAAGCAGTGGTCCCTTCCCTTAGGCTAGCCATCAAGACCTCTAAGGACTGCCAGAAACTTTCCATCCCAGCCAGAGTCACTGTGCTTGGGAAACAGTGTTTCCTTTCAGCCAAAAATGCACAACACAGGCTGGAGCTGTGGCTCAGTCATTATGGCGCTTGCCTGGCATGCATGAGGACCCGGGTCCAAACCCCAGCACCACGTACACAACCAAGTGTCAGAACTAAATAAAACTGATTCTCTTTCTCCCTCCCTCCCTCTCCCCACCTCTCTCACTGATTATATATATATATATATATATATATATATATATCACAACACGACCTTAAATGCCTTCCCAAATGTGGGGTGTCTTTCACCCTTCCAAGTGCATCATTCTGATACCACTTACTGTTGGGTGCGGCGGAGCACAGAATGGTTGAGGATGGGGTGGGGACACCGTCAGAGGTCAGAACTGTGTGTCCTCACACTTCTGTGGACTCCGTTCTCCAACCAGGGAATGAGTGCGTTGTACTAGCTGACGCTAAGGGCATTTCAGCTCTTTAAACTATTAGTGATAGAATTAAACTTTGTGTATTAGTTATCAGTATTTTTAAATTGAATAATATTTTTAAATTGAATAATATTTGAGACCTCTCTATTTAGTTTTGTTCTTTTTTTTTTTGAGGCCTCATTTGGAATGCTCATCCATTCTCAGCCTTTCTTCTTTGCTAATATGAGCATTTATGGCTGTGAATTTCCCGGTAAGTATAGCTTTGGTTACATCCCACATATTTTGATAGGGAGTACTTTCACTACTATTCAGTTCTATGTACTTTTATTTTATTATTTGAGAGA
Source organism: Aplodontia rufa (assembly GCA_004027875.1). Lineage (NCBI taxonomy): Eukaryota > Metazoa > Chordata > Mammalia > Rodentia > Aplodontiidae > Aplodontia > Aplodontia rufa. Next base: position 7,352 of record PVKS010036876.1, read on the forward strand.
GAGAGAGAAAGAGAAAGAATCAATTTTATTTATTTTTCCATCTGGCCTCTGCTTCTCCAACACTTAGTTGTGTATATGGTGCTGGGGTTTGAACCCAGGTCCTCATGCACGCCAGGCAAGCGCCGAAACCGCTGAGCCACCGCTCCAGCCCCTGTGCTATTGAATTTTAACAGCAATAGCTCAGTGCCTTCCACTGAGGCTGTGCTAATTGGTGTCCCTAGCCCCATATCAGGAGGGGACCGATTTACCCCTCGGTTCTGCCAACAGAGTGTCTTATTACATTTTGGTTCTTTATTGATATGGTGGATAATGATGCCATTTGGCTTCAGCTGGTATTTCTCTTATTACCAGTGAAGTTCAACATCTTTTCATGTTTTAAAGAAATGTGTGCGGATCTTGGCTTCTAAACACCTTTCTCCAGTAGAAGGAGAAATGGCTGGGGCCGACTCGAGGTCCAGGCTGCGGGAAGCACAGATGAGCTTGGGGCATCTTGTGGTGTCAAAAGCTAGCAAGTGTTCAGACCAAGACACAAGCAACCCACGATGACAGTGCGTGTCACAGGTCACAGGAAGAGCGTGAGAGGGGAAAGCAGCTCAGCGTTGGTCTACAGCCGGAAATACAAGATGCACACCCCTGCCTTCACCCTGGTTCCCGCCATGCCCTGGTTCAAAGCACAGACCACAACTTGAAAGTCTGTCCCAATACTGTGGTGACTCCCAAGTGGCACCTCGGGTGTCACTTTAAGAGCTTATTGCAGCTTTCTGCTGTGTGTGGAGGTGCTAGAGGGCCCTCTCTGCCCAGTGTCACGCCTCGGGCATGGTGCTAGCGGACGCACTTGTCTAGAGAGGTAAACGTACCTGTTGTGTTAGTCCGGAGGTCGAGTACTTTCTAAAGGAGAGAGGTTGCTCAGCTCACAGTCTTGGAGGCTGAAAATGCCACCACTGGGCGGTCCCCCTGCGCAGGCTCTGGAGAGGGACTCCTTTGCTGGGTGGCAGCTGGTGGAGGAGTGGAAAGATGTGTAGGTGGTCGAGGGCCTGGGGTGGCCTTGCTTTAGCACAGCCTGCTCCCATGAGTGCTCATTCGCTCTGCAGGACCAGCGCTAGCGCCTTCCAGAAGCAGCACCCTCAGGACCTAAGCTCCTCCCACCAGGCCCTGCCTCCTTAGAGGTTCCACCCCTCTTAGAGGACCAAGTTTCCACGGAGGAACCTTTGGAGACTCACTGGAACTACACCCAAAGCACCATGCCTGCAATGTTAGATCCATTTCAGTCAAGAGAGGGTCACAGCTCCCTAGGTGGAGGGGATCCAGCTTGCACCACGGGGCGCTGGCCTCTCCCAGGGACAGCTCCACAGCAAGGCTGGGGCAGTTTCTGCTGCTGAAGTTCAGGCGCCTGGCTGCAGCAGGGTCAGCCTTTGGGGGCAAGACCCCGGCTGCCGGGCGGTGCGGGACCTCCAATCCCACTACCACGCCCACTCCCTCAGCACACAGCATGGAGGCCCAAGGCAGAGGCTGGCTGAGCTCTGCTGGCCTCCTCACCGCTTCCGCCGGGTTTCTCGGCCCTTGCCCTGCAGTGGGTGGTTTGGGGGGTGCTGACATGAGCACGTTCGTCCCCCTAACTTTTCTAGGCCATGTTTTCTGGTCCTTATTATCTCCAGGCCCCTGACCAACCAGCCGAGCCATTCACAGCTGCTGGAGTCTGTGTGTGTCCTTCCCTGAGCTGATAACCAGATGCTGTGCCCGGAGCTCTGCCGCCTGGCCGGAGGCCTCAGAAGGCTGGTCTGTGGCATCTGCCCCAATTTATCCAGCCAGGAGTGAGGCTGTTGGCTGGTTGGGGAGTGGGCTGAAGGTGCAGCAGAGGTGATGCCAGCTCTGGGTCAGAGCCTGGTGTGTTCCTGAACATTCCATTCTCATCAGTAAGTAGATGGTTTCTGTGATGGCCAGGAGAGTCTGGCAATGGGCCACTCCATCACAAGGCCTGATGTCCATCCCAGCTCAGGCTCTGAGTCTGTCCCAGGGCCTGGGGACTCTCCACCAGCTGCTTTTCAAGTGGTTGACCACTCCCTGCTGCAGGTGGGTGGCCCTAACACAGAGCCCACGCTGTGAGTCTCCTGCCCACGGTGGCCTTCTCCACCAAGGACAGCCTCACACCATTGGCTGTGCCAGTGACACACCATGAGCACAGTAACTGGATCTGGCACCTGAACTTTCTAGATAGAGTCCTCGCTTAGACCCAACAAAAGCTAGCACTTCCCAGGTATTCTTTTTATTTATTTTTTAAGAGAGAGGGACAGTGAGAGGCAGAGAGAGAGAATCAATTTTATTTAGTTTTTCATGTGGCTTTCGTTGCTCTGACACTTCCTTGTGTACGTGGTTCTGGGGTTCGAACTCACGTCCTTGCGCATGCCAGGCAAGTGCTGTAACCACTGAGCCACCACTCCAGCCCCACTTCCCACGTATCCTGAGAATAGTTTGGAGCAGTATTCTCTTGTGCATCTCATTGGTCTCCAAAATCCAAAGAGGCGGGTCCAGGGTCATGTCTTTCCCTTGGTGGTGGAAGATGCAGGATGCAGCAGATCATCCAATCCTTTGGAGAGGACGTTGCAGAAAGATCTGCTTGAGGCTCCGAGAAAGTCACTGAGGCAGCAGGTGCTTGGAACCTCTGCAGGGGGTCTCTCCCACCGTCCCAATGCCCGGAGGTCTTCCAGGGAACCTGGGAGAATTCCCACTTCCTGCTTGTTAGGTATGAAGAGCACCAAATCTTCCACATCGTGTGCCAGGATGACGTTCTACAGGATGTCCAGCGATCAAGGTCCCCGTCAATGTGAGCTGCTGTGTATTTCAGGGAGCTGCACAACCCTTCTGAAACCTCTTCCCCATGGGCCTGGCAAAGGGCACGCTCACCAAATCAACAGCTCTGTACCCAATCTCAGGGGCCATGACGATCTTTTCTAGCATAGCGAAAAGTCCCCATGGCAGCTTGGTTAGGTTTTCCATGACCCATCGCCATCTGCTATGATTCAGATGGTTTTTGCAAGGGCCTTAGTGGTGAATGACACAGGGATAGAGTGGGGACTGCTTTCTCTGCATTCTTCAAGTGGTTAAAGGTGACACCCGTGTCTGACAGCCTTGGTGGCGCTCCTAGCTTTCCATCTTGGAAGTTGTGTTAGTTGAGTGCTAAGTACGAACTCAAGGACAGAAGGAATGACCACAGGATGATTCTCTGGGCTCATTGGATTCCTGTGAGGTGGACTTGGCTGGTCTCCTCCTCTCTCTTGGGTTCCTCAAGCCCTATGTTAATGGGGAGAGTCAGGGTGATATTTAGGGTTCTGGGGTATCAGTGTAATTTCTGACTTTATTTCCAACAATCCTTAAGAGATACAGATGTCCCCTTTCCCTTGCATAAAAGTCATTCTGATAAGTGGCCATAGAGGAAGGATGGAGGAGACCTTGCTTCGTGGACTTTCAGGGACCTTCCTCCCGGGGACCTTTCCTCCCTGCAGTCTACGGGCTCCAGGCCTGAGTTCTGGCTCATATTGGGGGTGGATCATGATTTTTGTCCTTTGAGTGGCTGACCCCAGCTCTGTGCTCATCCACCCCCTTGTCCTCCTTTGGTTCCATGTGTCCATAGTCCCACATGTCCATGTGTCAACGCCACCTCTGGAAAGACCACGGTGTTGAGGCTCCTGGTGGCCATCCAGCCTCGCTGCCCGTGCAGCCAGCTGTATCCTCTTGCCCTGGATGCTGAAGTGTGTCCGTGGTCTCTGCTGTTCAGAATCCTCTCGGCCTCATAGCATCTCCTGCTGCCCATTCCGTCCTAGAGATGACAGTCAGCTGAGCTTGCGGATCACTAGTACATCTCTTACAACCTTGTGAGCAGGGTCCTCTGGGGCTCTCTGGGGACACAGTGGGGGGATGAATTCATTTTCCCTTCATCTCTGAGCCATTTATTTGATGCCTTCCCTGATAATTTGCCAAACTAATTCTCAGGCTATGGTCTGACTATGGTTTATGTCCGCACACTCACGCAGGAGTTGAAGTCTCAAAGTCTCAAGTCAATGGTACCAAAGGGTGGAAATGGAAACAACTGTGGTGTTTCGAGGGGGTCTTTAGAAGGTGACTGGATTAGATTAGGTCCTTAAAATGCAGCCTGCATGACTGAATCCTGGTGGCTTTTTTTTTTTTTTGAGAGGGACAGTGAGAGAGAGAGAGAGAGAGAGAGAAATAATTTTTATTTAATTTTTCATGTGACTTTCATTACTCGGAGACTTTGTTGTGTACATGGGGCGGGGGTTTGAACCTGTGTACTTGCAGATGCCGGGCAGGCGCTGTTAAGTGCTGAGCCACCGATCCAGCCCCCCTGTGGCTTCTTAAGGAGGCAGAGACCACACCTTGATAGAGATGTGCAGATGTGGGCAGAGGCAGGCTGCACCCTGCCTCTCAAAACACAGTGCTTTGTGTTGCTTCTGACTCCGCCAGGAGAGGACAAGAAAACGGAACTCTCCTGCTCTTATCTTAGACTTTGTGCCTCTAGAACCGTGAGCCGAAATAAACTTTTCTTTTCTTTTATAAAGAGAGAAGGACAGTAGGCAGAGGGGAGAGTCAATTTTGTTTATTTTTTCACATGGCTTTCGTTGCTCCGACACTACGTTGTGTACGTGGTGCTGGGGTTCGAGCCTGCATCCTCTCCCATGCCCAACGCTCCAGCCCCTAAACTTCTCATCTGTATAAAATTATTCAGTCTCACGTATTTGCATTATAGTAATGAAAAGCTGACCCACACACCTGGCACTAATCCCTCATGGTTGCACACCTCAAGATGGTGGCCTGCAGCGTGTTAGGGACAACTCAAAGTGCCCTGCTGTGGCATGGAAGCCCGGATGGTGCTCCCAAGCAGTAAGCTCTCCCCCATGCAGCCTGGCGTTCTGCTCCCGAGCGTGTGAGCCTGGGTGCTGCTGGTGCCCATGAGCGGGGACCCGAGGTTCCTCTGTGAGGAATCCCTCTCCTTCTGTGGCAGGACAGGCCTTCCCAGCTGGCCTTGCTGACACTGGACCACTCCCTGTGGTCTCTTTGCTATAGGTGGGATTTTCCCAGTCCACCTTTTCACAAAGGAGGCAGTCTTGGGAGGGTTCCAGGTTGCTGTGGGGCAGGGATCTGTGTGCCACCTCCCCCATTTTTCAGGGGCTCCAGGCCTGGATTCATATCATCAAACAGATGTTAAAATCAAAGGGCATGGGGCTGGAGCGGTGGCTTGGTGGTTACGGCGCTTGCCTGGCCTGCGTGAGGACACAGGTTCGAACCCCAGCACCACGTATGCAACAAAGTGCCAGAGCAACGAAGGCCACGTGAAAAACTACATAGATTCTCTCTCTCTTAAAAACAAAAACAAAACAAAGGACCTAGTTTCCGTCCCACAAACACCCTCTGCTCATCCACTCCCGGGTTCTCTGCCCTGTGCCTCTGTCCCTCGTTCCCTTGCTTACACGCCCAGCCGTGTTTTGAAGGATGCTCGTGGTGTTTTGGGCGGCATTTTAATTTCTTGGTAGGTGTGTTTGTCTTGTTTCGCAGCGCAGGGGGTGGAACCCAAGGCCTGGAGCAAGCTAGGCAAGCGCCCCTCCCACCGAGCGCCACCCCAGCGGCCAGCATCTTTCTGTTTCATGACCTTTGCTGTCCTTGGCTGTTGTTCTCAGAGAATCAAGTCCTTGATACTGCAGGCAGCAGAACTCCTCGTGGCTTGCATTGCTTCTAATTTCTACCGTAAAAAATAATTTGCTGTTGCAGAACAAATGAGCGGTGGTTTCCTTTCTAGCATGTCAAACAACTAAATAACTTCTCTCCTCTCCTGGCGCCTGGAGCCCTAGAGGAATTACTTTGTGACTTTGGGGAGTATGCACGTGGCGGGTGAAACTCCACTGTGGTTCAGGTTGGGGACTTACTGTGCCCTCCCAACCCCCAACACAGTCTGCTTTTGATTTCTGCTTTATCTTGCTTTATTGCTTCCATTTGTAAGTGTTTCGTGTTCCCCCTTAGATTATTTTCCTTAATTTCCCCCCTCCTTTAATATACATGCAATCTACTTTGCGTGTGGTGTGAGGTAGGGATCTCACTTTCGTCTCCCACCTTGGTGGTGAGTAGCCTGGGTGCTATTTCTAAAGACGCCTGCTCTTGTCCACAGAGTTTGATGCACCCTAGTTCTGGTGGGTGGTTCTGTTCCTTTGGCCTGCTGTTAAGTGGGAGTGTGTGGCTGCATATGGCAGAGAAAAAACCCAGCCCACCTTGCATTAGACACACGTGGCCTCCTTTTCCTGGGTAACTAGAAGTCCACAGTCTCTGACATTGGCTCGGTTACCTAACTGAGCCACTAGGGGCCAGACTATTCTCTTTTTATCCATCATCTTCACCATGTATGTCATCTCCCAGGCTTGTGATGGCCACCTCAGTACAAGACTTCGTCTCTGCTCTCAGAACAGGAAGAATGGCGAGGTGACGGTGGCTGGTGGCATCTTTTCTTCAGGAAGCATGAGATTTCCCAGAAGCCCCAAACTTTTCTTCTGCCTTGTTGACAAGGCAGAAGCACTGAGTCATGTTCTGCTTTTTGGAGTTGCAAAAGAAGCTGGGAAAGTGAGTAATCGGATTGTTCTAGAACAGTCCTGGTTGCCTTGGGCAGGGTATAAACCTGGGCACCTCGGTTGCCCAAACACACCAGTGTCAGGGGCTTAATTATTGTGGAATGGTGGTCCCCTGAGAATATCGTCAGGGGCATTTGTGCAGGGGGGAAAAATGCAGTAGCTGGAGCGCCCAAGGGTGCAAGTGTTCCAGCTCAGAGCGGTGGGAGGTGTGATGCGTCCAACCTTCCCCAAGACTGCGTGATTCATTTAAGACACACCTACACCTGACCCCACAGAGAGAACCCAGCTGGGTGGGCAGAGCGTGAGGGGCTGGCGGACAGTCCTCACCAGCCCGGGGCCACCAGCTGCTTCCGTCACTTGGGCGAATTCATTTCCTTTGCTGCTGTAACAAATTACCACAAACTTAGTGACTTAAATGCAACACAAAGTTACCTTACGGTTCTCGAGGTCAGATGTCTGAAGTGGGTCTCACTGGGTTAGTCAAAGTGTCACGAGGCTGGTTCTTTCTGCAGGTACCTGGAAAAATCTGTTCCTGGCCTTTGCCAGACTCTACAAGCTGCCCCTCCTCCTCCGAAGCCAGCCATGTGGCATCTCCCAATCTCCCTCTGCTTCTGCCACACATAACTTCCTCTCGAAAGCACACTGCCATGGTAGCTGCACCCCCTCCAGATAATCCAGACTCATCTCCCATCTCAAAAGCCTCCAGTTAGCCACATCTGCAAAGTCCCATTTGCATAGAAGATGACATTTTTCAGGTTCAGAATTAGGAGCAAGTATTTCTGTTTGTCACAAACGAGGGGCAGCAGCTGGTTTTCCAGGAAGGTCTTTGGGGGCAGAGCAGAGCTGGGAACCTTCCAGAAGGTTCTTGGGCTTGGGGTGCACCTCCCCCTCTCATGCAATCGCAGACGCCGGGGTCCTCTCTCCTTCTCTTCACTCCACACAACAGACACGATGGTGCCTAGGGACCTGTTGCAGGGATGGGCAGGTCCCAGAGGACATCCAGGAAGTTTTATTCAAAGCTGCACAGCTTGGGTGCTGGAGCGGTGGCTCGGCGATTACTGCGCTTGCCCAGCATGGACAAGTACACGGGTTCAAACCCCAGCACCCACGTGCACAACTAAGCGTCTGAGCAACGCGAAAGCCGTGTGAAAAACTCAGTAAAAATTGTTTTAATTAATTTTTTTCTCATTTTGACAAGCCAGACAGGGGTTTCACAAGTTTTTACCAAAGACAGCAGAAATAACATCTTCTGCACCGGCTGTTCTTTTCCGGCTCATCCCATAACTCATTAGATAAGTAACTTGTAAGATAAGCAGAGCACAGAGCTCTGTCGCTGAGGAAGCTACGACCCGCAGCCAGCCTGTGTAACCTCTGTGCAAGTCTTGCAAACACCTTGGCAAAGATTTTCCTGCAGAAGCCAGTTTAGCTACCTTAAAGGTACACTGTCACCATAATTTGGGGCAGGGTCCTGAAACCCCTTCCCCAGCCTCTTTCAGACCCAGGCACAGAACGCAGCCCATAGCTTTGCCCGCGGTAAGTGAAATCCAAAGCCAGGTGAGAATGTACGGCTGCGCATGCGCGGGGAGGGGCGCGCCCGGGCGGAACAGCGCAGACCCCAGGGTGCTGCGCAGCGCCTCCCCTGGATCCCGGGGTACCCGTGTGTGAAAGCTCATTGCTCTGAAGGGCTGCGCTTTGAACACCTCACTGCGCGCGAGTTACATCTCAAAAGAAAGAAGCGGGGGAGTGCAACCCCACGATCCGCTCTCGCAAGCGCGCGCTGCTCACACGGCAAGAAAGTGCCTTGAAATTTCAAAGAATTTCCTTCCTTCCCGCCCCTCCCCTTCCTGCCCCACCCCAGCCCCGAGACTGCCTGGGATTGCTTCAGCGGCATCAGGGGCCAGGGCAGTGCGGCTGCGGGCGGGGGGAGGTCTTTAGGGGGGCTCTGGGGTGGGCGGAGGCATAGAAAGAACAGCTGCGCGGGGCAGGAGTGAGGAAGCTGCCCGCCAGCAACGTAGGCAAAAGGAAGGATGGGAAGACGCACCCAGGCACCAACCCCCTCCCCAGAGAGCCCAACCGGGCCACCATCTGGGAAGGAGGAGTAAGGGGCCTCCACCGCAGATGCCCAGGCCTGAGGCCAGGAGGCTGCCAGGAGTCCTGGGCCAGCACTGGCGCAATCCCAAACCTAGCCCCAGGGTCAGACAGCCCTGAGACAGCACAGCCAATCAGCTGGAAGATGGGCTGGCAGGGCCCTGGGAAGAGGGTCCGCAGGCAGATCTGGGAATGGAAGCAGTCCAGGCTGCAAAAAATGAGGAAGCCCTTGGTCACAGCCCAGGACCCAGCCAGTCCTGGCCAGGCCTCTCTTCAGATAGTCAGTATCCTATAATATAAAGAACTTACTTGGCCTTTGTCCCTTGTTCCTGGGCATGACATCCTAAATCTTTGGAATTCCCCAATAATTCCCCACCATCCTCCCCCTAACACCTGAATCTATGCTAATGGGGTGGTTCAAGGAGGATTCTAGAAAGCTTCCACTGGGGACGGCCAGGATGCAGGAATCAACCCTGTGATCAGAGGTTGGGCCTTTGAGACCTCCAGGGAGGGCAGGGGCTGGAGGCTGAGTTCCAGTTCAATCATGGGAATCATGATTCAATAAATCAAGTCTTCTAAGAACTCTGGACCCCCAGGCTCGTTGGCGCTCCCTGGCTAGAGAACACAGGACAGGCTGGGAAGGTGAAGCCAGGAGGAGAGGGCCTGGAAATTGTGTTCTGGACCCTCCCAGACCTTGCCCTGTGTGTCTCTTCATTTGGCTTTGTATCTTTTATAATAAAACCGTAAGCATAACTACTACAACACCATGAAAGTTGTCAGAATCAAAATGGAGTCACTTATGTCAAACCCTAACAAAATGGAATCAGAAGGCCATGAAGCAAGGATCCTGGGCACGTTTGCCTGATAACAAGAACACAAGAGACCATCTAAACCACAGCCTTGCAGAAAGACAGCTACAACTTTGCACACAAAAAAATATCTCCATGGGGGGGGGTTGGGGATTTAGCTCAGTGGCAGAGCGCTTGCCTAGCACCTGCAAGGCCCCGAGTTAGGTCGTCAGCCCTGAAAAAAAAAAATCTCCATGAGTTCCTCTACCCAGAAATTCCCCATTGTGACCTTGGGTTGGCAAAACTACTGTGGATCCTGGTAGCCAAGGATAATTGTTTCAGACCAATTTACATACCCTTCCTCATTTTACCTTCAAAGGCCCTTGTCTTCCTTTGCCTCCTCTATGCCCAAGGCCCACCATGGCATGCATATTTCAAATTGGAGGGACCTGTCACCCAGCTGTTTTAGCAAATTACCAAACCCCAGGGGGTCATAGGAACTCCCACCCTTGTAACCAGTCATTCAGAAGTGCAGATGGCCTAGGGACCCTCTGAATTTGCAGCTGGTGTGTGCGGTTGGGGGCAATCTTGTTTGGAACCATGAAATCTGCGGAGTCCGACAGGAACACCAGGTGGCTGTGTTAGAAATGATTTGCCATGTACCATTTGGGTTTGAAACAGAATATTAAGAACCTCTTCCAGCTGAGCAGAAACGTGTTTGAGAAGGGAATCCCAGATCTGTTTGAGAAATCATTTTAAAGCCAGAGAAATTTAGACTTGAGTGTAGCAATGATGAGGCCAATCGTCATGACAGCATTTAAACTTTTGCATTAAGTTCAAAAATATACATCTTGAGCATTTTAGGAACTTCAGTGTTTAAGAGAATTTGGCATATTTGGGTGTTAACATCACCTGTAATTCTGATTTTAAACAGGCCCTCGAGTCATTGATTTCAACCTGTGATTGCGAGTGGAAATCTTACTAAGTTGGTAAACCATTTTTGAATATTTAAATATCACCCTAATTGTACGTTAAATGTATCTGATTTATAAGAATCCGGTAAGGACTTGGGAAGATTTGTTAGTCAGATAATTGAAAAACTTAGAAAATGGAATATAATAAATTTTGATTGCAGCTTAAAATGTTTAAAGGAGTTTAATTAACTAAGTAGGTAAATGGTACAAACATTAATCAAAGTTCTCCTTATACATGATTGTTAAAATTTGCTGGATCTATTCATAGAATAAGTTGCATTTGAACCCCTCATAAATGGGAGAGGGGGAATGAAGAGCTGTGGTTTGATGGGTATAAAAGTTTCAGTTCCACGAGACAAATGAGTTCTCGAGACCTTCAGTACAACACTGAGCCTACAGCTGAGAATACTATATTGCACACCTAGATTTTTGTTAAGAGGACTGGAGGTGTAGCTCAGTATTAGAGCACTTGCCTAATATGTGTGAGGCCCTGGATTTCACCCCCAGCACAGAAAAAAAAATTTTTTTTTATTAAGAGGGTAAATCACTGGGACTGGAGTGGTGGTTCTGCGATTACGGTGCTTGCCTGGCATGCACAATTTTGCAGGTTTAAACCCCAGCACCATGTACACAACTAAGTGTTAGAGCAGTGAAGGCTGCGTGAAAAACTAAATAAAAATTGATTCTTTTTTTCTGTCTGTCTCTCTCTCACTGTCCCTCTCTCTTAAAAAAAAAGAAAAGAGGGTAGTTCTCATGTTGACTGTTCTTACCAAACAAAATAAAAACAAAGTAGTAGGGGAAAAACTCAAGAAAGATCAATGAAGAACTAGATCTTCAAAACCAACTTGGGAAAGATGTTCCACGCTCTTGGTTAGGCAGAATTAATATAATAAAAATGGCCATTCTACCAAAAGCTCTATATAGATTTAATGCAATCACTATTAAAATACCTATGTCGTTCTTTACAGACAGAAAAAGCAATTCTCAAATTCATTTGGAACAATAAGAAACCTAGAATTGCCAAAACATTACTAAGCAAGAAAGCTGTATCAGGCGGTTTTGCCATACCAGATCTAAAACTATACTATAGAGCTGTAGTAACAAAAACAGCATGGTACTGGTATCAAGATAGGAAAGAAGACCAATGGAATAGAATAGAAGACCCTGAAACAAACCCTCAAATCTTAAACATCT
>PVKS010036877.1:0-12074 GCA_004027875.1 Aplodontia rufa
GGGAGGGGTGAGTTCCAGGTCTCCGTCTGTTCTGAGCGCTCTGTAAACACCGCCTGGATGACAGAGGAGTGCTGCTCTCAGCAACCAGTCTCCTGTCCTGGGCTGGGGAGGAGCCACAGGCTGACCAGAGGCAGGGGCTGGGCTCTGAGTCAGGCCCGAGGGACCACAGGGGACCTGCCAGTTGGAAGGTCGTGGGGCAGGTCACAGCAGCATGGGGGAGGTGGGGACAAGTGGGACAGCAGCGAGGGAAGCAGCAGCCCTGAGAGGTGCAGAGGGGGCAGGAGCGGAAGACAGCACCGTCCCCACAGGACCTGGCTGTGCGCTCCTCAGGGACAGGCTGGGTGCTGCACAGGCTGGGTGATTGGTGCTCACAGGGTGACTCTGGGTGTCAAGCTCCAACAGCACACCCCACGCAGGGGCAGGCCCCGGGCAGCGTGGCTGAGGACGGAACACGGGCATCTCGCTCAGCTTTCCCACGTCCGCAGCAGGGACTAATGAGCCGAGGCCAGCAGCAGGGGCTGTGGCAGTGGTAATGTCTGCCAATCCTCATCCAGAAGGAAGATTCAGGAAGGACGTGGGAGGGCCACCCGTGTCCCCAGCAGAGCAGCCTGTGGGGAATTTCTACCTAGCACTTCCTGGAGCTGGGGGGTCGCTCTGTGTTAATTCCACTTTTCTGAATAATGGGATAATGTGGATCACAGAACACATTCTAGAATGTTCCTAGCACCCTCTAACTGCAAGCCACCAGTATGTCCACCAACAGGAGATGCATGAATAATCAAAAAGAGAGTGACACTGGGGCCTCTGTACGTAGCTGGAGGGAAAACGGTGCAGCTGCTGCAGAAAAGTCTGGGGGGTTCTCCATAACTCAACCTGGAGCCACCCCCTGACCAGAAGTCCCACTCCCAGGTGGACATCAAGGAGAGGCCAAAGCAGGTGCAATGATCACTTGCCGCAGATGTTCACAGCAGCATTATTCACAAAAGCCCAAAGTGGGAACCACCTGTGTCCACCCTCTGATAAATGCACACACAAAGCGGGGTCCATCCAGACAGTGGAATATTATTCAGCCATAAACAGGAATGAGGTACCCAGACATGTGACAGTATGGGTGAACCTCGAAGACACCGTGCTGAGTGAGGGAAGCCACACCACAGATGAGCTGTTTATGTGAAAATTCCGAAAGAGGCACATCTACACCAACAGGAAGAAGAGTGTGGCTGCCAGGGCAGGAGACGGCTGAGGTCACGGCACGCGAGCGGAACCTCGGTGAGCATGGGAGCTTCTCCGGGACTGCCAGGTGCAACGCCGCGCTTTTACTTTTCTCCCTCAACCTTCTCTTCACAATGAAAAGCGGGAGAGCAGCCAGCGTGACCTGGTCCCACCAAGGCATCCGAGCGCACCGGGTCATGCTGCAGGTCTGCGTGGAGCCTGGCTCTCAGCTGTCCTGTACTCAGGTCCTCCCAAGACGCTGCCTGACTCTGGCGCGGTGCGCAGGCCGGGATGACCTTGGCCTCCAGAGCGGTGCATGCTGCCATGGCCTCCCCGCATGCGAAGGCGCAGCATGGCACCGCCATTGCCATCGCGGTGGGCGCTGGGTGCAACTGCTGCCCGTTCCAGCACCGGGACCTGGACAGCCCTCGCCTTCTTCATTCTCCACAATCGGGAGGCACTCCAGGGCCTCCCCGCCACAGCCCCATGCTCCTCTCACAGTCCCACCCCAGCCTCCAGCTCTCGGCCTTCCTCCCCTGCCTGCGGCCGGCCATCCCGGCCTCCTCAGCCTCCTGCTGCTGCTGCAGGCCAGGCTCCGATCTCCTTCTGCCTGGAATGTTCTCCCCAGATACCACAGCCCTTTCCTCGGCTCCTTCAGGTCTCTGCCCGAACGTCACCTCTGTACTGAGATCATCACAGCACCGCCCCCCTATAACTTGTTTACCTCCCTCCTTTCTCTTGAACACTTACCTGGCGTAGTGAGTGATTCCCTGCCTCACCCTGCCTGCTGTCTGGCCCTGAAGGAGACGCCAAGGAAACGCTTGATAAGTTCTGGGAACTGGGTGCCGCTGCGCAGGCCTACACTGCGTAACCTGGAGAGGGTGCGTTCTTATTTAAGGACGCTACATCTTTGTACACAGATGACCACAATTTTCCGGCAGATGGCAGGAAAGGGTCACAAGCAAGGGGCATCTGTCTGTTTTAGTACTGAAAGACTAAACCCAGCGGCACTTTACCACTGAGCCACAGGCCCAGCCCTTCTCATTTTTCAGTTTTCAGGCAAGGTCTTGTTAAATTGCTGATGCTGGCTTCCCACTTGCGACCCTCTAGCCTTAGCCTCCCAAGTCGCCGGAGTTACGGGCGTGGCTACCACGTTCAGTGGGGCATCTATTTTTTTGTTTTTTGAGAGAGAGAGGGACAGTGAGAGAGAGAAAGAGAGAATCAGTTTTTGATTTAGTTTTTCACGTGACTTCCGTTCCTCTGAGACTTTGCTGCATGCACGGTGCTGGGGTTTGCACCCGTGTGCTTGGGCACGCTGGGCGAGCACTGTAACAGGGAGCCACCGCTCCAGCCCCCTGGGGCATGTTTCTAATCCACCAAAGCGGCACCCGGCTCATGGTGGTCTGTTAAGCGACCAGGCCAGCTCCTTCTTTACAGGCAGAAAGTCTGCCCCCACACTGGACTGCTTATGTTCCAACCCTGCTCTGGGACTAAGCACCCCTGCGACTTTAGACAAGTTATTCTGCCTTTCTGCACCTGTTTCCACCTCTGACAACAGCCACACCACATCACAAGGCTGTCACAAAGACGAGGTGAATGAACGGGGGGCACATGGACCGGGGCTCACAGGAGGTGCTGCTAAGTGTGCACTATTATGGCAGGGGCCATTATCCCCAAATGCCCGGACTCAGGCTTCAAAACAAAGCACTGGGAAACAGATCGCCAAGCGCAGTGTGTGTGTAGGCCTGGGCCTGGCAGGCCAAGCGTGGCACCCTAGTGACTCCAGAGTCTGAGGCTGGAGGATCACAAGGTTGAGGCCGGCCTCAGCAACTGAATGAGACCCTGTCTCAAAACAGAAAAAAGAGCAACTCACAAGGCCTTGGACTCGACCCAGGGTCTCTTGCCAAGCTCACTAGGGCTGGCGATGCAGGGAGACCCTTGGAGGGGCTCTGGAGATGTAGGACTGTTCGCAGCTGGAAGAGGGTGGAATCCACCCTCTTCACGGAGGGACCCAGGTATCTGAGTCCTTCCCCTGGGGGACAATGGAGTCCACAAAGTAAGGCAGGAATCCAGCTCCAGGTGACAAGCCCTCAGGAGACACGCACCGCACCAGGCCTGTGCCCAGCGCCCTGAGGAGCTTCCAGATGATGGCTCTCCCTGGACATGCAGGAACCACGCCCCAGAGCAAGGGGCAGTGCAAACCAGTCTCAGAGGACAGCAACATCACAGCCACCTCTGCATTCCCTGCGCTCTGGGAATTCAAATGCTTCAATTTCCCCTGTGTCTTTCCTCTTTCGTTCAATGAGCTTGTGTGAATTTTTAAAAATCAAACATCGTTAACCTTTTGTTGAAATTACGTGTGCCCCAAATGCACGCACTGTAAGTGAGGCAGATGGCAGACGGACACCACAGCAGCTAGAACAAGGCACGGCAGCCAGCCCTCCAGAATGTCCCACTTCTACTTTCTTTCCCCCCAGTACCAGGGATTGAACCCAGGGGTACTGAACCACTGAACCACATCCCCAGCACTTTTTATTTTTATTTTGACACAGGGCCTTGCTAAGTTGCTGAGGCTGACTTTGAACTTGCTATCCTCCTGCCTCAGCTTCCCAGGCCTCTGGGATCGCAGGTGCGCGTCAGTGCCCGAAAATAATACTCTACTTTTCAAGGAAGAACCTCAGCGTGGCTAAGCACACAGCTCAGAAAATTCCAAGCTAGGATGCGTAACTTCCATCTCCCTGAGAGGCAGAATCCGGCAGACTCAAACTGAGGGACACTCTGCAAAGCAGCTGTCCTGGACCCTTCCGAAGTGTCCATGTCAGCTGGGGCCGTGATTCAGCAATGGAGCAGGTGCCTAGCAGGCATCAGGCCCTGGGTTCCATCCCCAGCACCAAAAGTGAATCAACTAATTACTCAATAAAATGTCAAGAAACACAAAGGACCTGGACGAGCGGATTCTGAAGCTGTGGTGTGTGTGTACACACACGCACGCGCACACACACACTCTGCTATGAGACAGCGACATCATGGCGTCTGCAGCCAAATGGATGGAGATGGAAAAACCATACTGAGTGAGAACCCCAAACTCACAGACTCAAGGGCCAAATGCCTTCTCTCACGTGGAAGCTGGAGTAAAACCTAAGAGGATGAAAGTTAGCTAAGCTTAAGAAATAAACTCTCCACAGGTGACATTTCCCATAAGCTGGGGGAGCCATAACTATGAAGCTAGGGGGAAAAGGGAAGAAGGCGGGAGGGGAGGGAGGGATCAGGGGGCTATCGATGCACCTGGGAACCGCGAGAGCCCAACGGTGCGCAGGTGGGCGGACAAAGGCAGAGACTCCAGTAATCAGTCCACGCACACTCACTCATCTCCATATAGCATGGGGAACTAGAGGAGGAAGAGGGCGGGACTGGATGGGGGGATCCTGAACTAGGACTGGCCTCAACTCAGTGTGCACGTCCATCTGTAACGAATCCTCCAATGCGCAAGGCTGTGTCGAACAAATAAAAAGAGAAAGGACCTCAAAAGAAGCAGAGAAGACACTCCAGGCGGAGGCCCTGAGACTCCAGGCAGAGGCCCTGAGAGGCAAAGCCACCGAGACCTGTGCTCTCACCTGCCTCCTGCGTGGGGCAGGCTGTGGCTGCAGAGGCCATCTCGGAACTGCGCCAGGAAGAGCAGATGAGTGCTCAGCCACCACCCTGAGCTCACAAGCGCACAGTTCATCAGAACGAATGTGGAAGTGTGGAGGGGCGGAGGACACGCAGTGCCCGGGACCCTCCAGAGGTCCAGGGGAGGTGAAGCCGTGTGCACCGGTCAGCTGCGGCTCAGCTGTGGGGTTTGCCCCCGTACTGCCTCCTTGCTGCTCAACCTCAAGTGAGTCCCTGCCCTCTCTGTGCTCAGCTTCTAGGTCCACAATACAGACCCCATGCTAATCGTCTCCTGGGCTGGCGGGCTTTCACCAGCTGCTCACAGGCAACAGGTTCTGACAAAGGCTGTGGGCATTAGGTGTTCTCCAAATCGCCCTGGCTCGCGGGCTATTTGGGGATTTAATAAGTCCGTGAGTGTCCCGCAGAAAACCCTGTCAACCTCGTGTTCTTACCACCGTGGCAGCCGAGCACGAATGCCACGCCTTCCCAGAGTCACAGGCTGCTCACGGCCAGAGAGCGTCGCTTTCCTGAGCCGGTCTCTGTGCAGGCTCCTTATCACCGCCTGTCTAACTGGGGATCCCAGTGACCTGCTGCGAGACACTGGATGCCGCAGACACTATGGGCCAGGTGCGCCAGACAACGGATGTCACAGGGCCTGGAGGGAGCCGTCACCCAGGAAGAGCCACGTTCAAACCCGCTACTCAAAGACAGACAGAGCAGCCGCATCTGGGTCAGCAGCACCGCGACTTTTGTGGGCCAATTTTTAGCAACAAGGCAAAGTACTTTTTAAAAAGGATCAGTTTTTCTTTAAAAACTAGAATAACCAACCTCCGATAAGAACCGAAGACAGGCGTGGTGGCACACACCTGTAATCCCAGTGGCTTGGGAGGCCAGCGTCAGTGAGGCCCTAAGAAACTCAGCGAGACCCTGTCTCAAAATAAAATATAAAAATGGGCTGTGGAGGGGCTGGAGCGGTGGCTCAGCAGTTACAGCGCTTGCCTGGCATGCGCCACGCTGCGGGTTCAAACCCCGCACCAAGTACACAATGAAGTGTCGGAGCAACGAAGGTCACATGAAAAACTACATAAAACTGGTTCTCTCACTGCCTCTCTGTCTTTAAAAAAAGGGGGGAGGCGGGAGGTGCTGGCTCAATGGCTAAGTGTCCCTGGTTTAAACACTGGTACCCCCCAAAAAACAAACTGAGCACAGCGGAGTCTCGGGAGGGGTCCCCTGGCTCTCAGCCCCCTCAAAGCCCGAGCATCCGTGCGGCAGCCAGCCTGGTCCGCTGGTGTCTGGGGGAACCCTGCTCAGCGGCCGCAGCTTTCTTCTGCACTCGCACAAACACCAGGCTAAGGTAGGCCCCACGGCACAGCAAGGAGCCCCACGTGAAAACCGATGGAAGACAGGCGGGGACCCACAGGCCAAGGCCACAGCACCTCGTCACAGGAAAGGCCAGGTCTCACTGCCCCGTGGCGGGAAGTGCGGGAGCCGATTGCAGGCACTACTCACAACCACCTGAAGGGTCATAGCTTGTCACCGCCCTCCACCCAGGTGCTCACCCTGCCCAGGAGAAACTGCCACCCGGTTCACAGCAGCAGCATCTGGGACAGCAATGCCCATCACCAGGCGGACAGATGGACGCATATCCCCCACCTCACTAGGGCAGCAAGCACAGGCTCACGGGTCTGGGCCAAGTGCAGCCTGCGCCCCACTCACCCCTCCAGAGGCACCCAGGACAAAACATGCAGGAACGGGGAACGGAGGAAGGGTCCGCACCCAGGGGACACCAGGGCAAGGGTCCGCACCCCAGGGGGCACCAGGGCAAGGGTCCGCACCCCAGGGGGACACGAGGGCAAGGATGGGGACACGAGGGCAAGGATGGGGACACGAGGGCAAGGGTCCGCACCCCGAGGGGACACGAGGGCAAGGGTCCGCACCCCGAGGGGACACCAGGGCAAGGGTCCGCACCCCGAGGGGACACCAGGGCAAGGGTCTGCACCTGAGGACACCTGAGTGAAACCACAGCCCCTGTTCCCAGACAGAGGTCAGGGCAGGGAGGATCCACCGCCAGGCAGTCACAATGACACACACAACCCGAAGGCCGAGGCTCGAGCAGCGCAAGTTCAAAGCCTGTCTCGAAAAACAAAGCAGAAATTAAGTGCCCCTGAGTTCAATCCCTTGTCTGAAAAAAAAAAAAAAAAGAGGGAAGGGGAGGATAAAGCCAGGGATTCTTCTGGGGTGAAGGAACGTTCTGCATTTTGACGGTGGTGAGGGTTTCACCACGGCATGCATCAAACTGCACCCAAGAATACTTTTTTGATCAAGGTATCGCACTGAACATCGATTACAACTAAGCGAAGTCCACTAAGAAAGGCCCCAGGGCTGACAGGAGAACCTGCAGTCCCGTCCTGCGGCGCTGGGCAGGGCTCCGCCTCCCTGCCGGCCAGCACCTGCTGTTGTCTCTGCAGCCCTCCAGCCCCGCACCTCCTTCTGCTCTTTGCTCAAATGTCCCCATTTCCACAAGGGCTGATGGAAACGGCCCCCGACTCCACCAGCTGCCTGTCCCTGCGCAGTCTGCTGAGTCGCACTGCGGGTCTCCCTCACCAGCAGATCAGCTCCGCTGGGCAGGGATCTTGGTCCCATCCCCACTCCCAAAGCAGTGCCTGGCACATGATGGTACACCATGAATAAGTGACTCCCTTTGGTAAGAAGTGCAGAGCTGCCCAATAAGTCTAGATAGAGGGAGGAAGCCCACGGAAGACAGGAACAAATGACCACCCTGTGAAGGAGCTGAGGCTCAGAGAGGTGAAGCCACTGGCCCCAGGTCACACAGCAAGGAAGGAGGGGGGCAGGCGTTCCTAACAGGTGATCTAAACCACAGCTCTCCTTCCTAATAATGACACCACCCACCGCCTGCACTGCTCCTTACACCTGCTCAAGGAAGGGCAAGAGTGGAGACCACAGGGAAACCCAGGCTGCATTTCCCAAACAAGAAGGCACAGGAGTTTGGGGGTCTGTGTGCAGACAAACCACTGAGTGCAGACAAGAACCCTCGAGATTGAGAAGCCAGGGAAAGAGTGGGGAACATATTAAAGACACCACAGCTCGGAATCCAGTCAGGACACAAAACGCACCTTCTCACATGAAGATGCTCAAGGGCTGGGCTCAGCAGTACAGCACCTGCCTGGCACGTGCAAAAGGTAGGAAGCAGCAGGAGCAGTGGCACACCTGTGATCCCAGCTGCTCAGGAGGCTGAGGCAGGAGGACCACAGGTTGGAGGCCAGCCTCGGCAACTTAGCCAGACCCTGTTTTGAAATAAAAAGGGCTGGGGATGCAGCCCAGCAGCAAAGTGGCCCCTGCTGGATCCCCAGTTCCTGGAGCAGGGAGAATGACTGACAGTTGCTAGGACACAGAGGAGCCTTGGAAGGGCATCCTGCTGGGTGGCAGCAGCCAGATGCAAAGGGCCCTGGGCCTGACTCCACCTGAGATGTGGGACACAGGCAGTGGGGATGCAATCGGGGAGGGGATGCTAAGGGTGGCGAGGCTGTTCTGGAATCAGAGGCTGCTGAGGGTGGCGAGGCTGTTCTGGAATCAGAGGCTGTTGGTGCTGGTGCAGCTGGAAACACGGACTGCACATTTCCCATCCCTCGTAATGCCCAGCAGCTGTCATGAGGTTGGACGACGCCCCGTGGCAGTGGAAGAGGACATTCACTTCTGTTTTTAAACACACACTGAAGCTGCGGGAGAGCTGGGAGCTGCCCTGAAACACTGCAGCAAGGCCCAGGGGAGCACAAGCCAGGGCCAGGCCTGCCTTCTGCAGCGACTTGGCTGCGCGCACACGGCCCCAAACCCCTGCATCTCCACTCTGGGATTTGACCCCACAGCTACTCATATCTGTGCACGACTACTCATGCTAACCTCGTAAGACCAGACTGCAGGGCTGGGGCGATGGTTGGTGATTGCGGCGCTTGCCTGGCACGCAAGGATGCAGGTTCAAACCCCAGCGCCACGTGCAGCTAGGTGTCGGGTCAACGGAGGCCACAGGAGAGGCTGAACGGGGTTGGTTCTCTTTCTCAGTACCTCTCTCTTTGGGGGAAAGGAAAAAATAGACTGCAGGGCTGGAGCAGTGGCTCATTCTATCGCACATGCCTGGCTTGTGCGAGGACTCGGGTTCAAACCCCAGCACCACATACGCAACTAAGTGTTGAACAACAAGAACCAGATAAAAAACTAAGTAGGGTTAATTCTTTCTCTCTCTCATTCTCCCTCTCTAAAAAAATAAATAGAATAAATAAATAACAGAATAGACTGGAGCAGCCTAAGTGTCTGGTGAAGGGGAACTGTGTTCAATACGTCAGAGCCTTCCAACGGGGTATTATGCAGCAGTGAAGAAGACTGCATGTGGTAAAGGAGAACCTCCTGCACACGTGATTAAAAGGCACAGGGCAGAACTGGGTCAAATTATCCTGTCAGTCGTGTACTGGGGCCTTTAAAAGAGAGAGTGCACGCAGGGTGGGGAAATTCTTCTCCATGCACAAAATACACCGCTTTGAAGAAGCCCCAAAATTCTGTGCTACCCTAAGAAGAGGATGTGACAGAGCTGCCTGGGGCTTGGAAAACAAAGAAGACTTTCCTTAGAAATCTTTTGAACTATCTGAGTTTTGTATTTGGGCCGCCAGTGTCCCCTATTCCAAGAAAAATGATAAAATCCACAAGATAAAAGTTTCCACAAAGAAGGTCTAAGCACAGCCTTCCCCCTGCCTCCCCTAGGCTGGATGGGAAGCACCAAGCTGTTCTTTCCGCTCCTGGGGGTGGACAGGCAGGGTCAGCAGAGCTCTCCTTACAGGGAAAACGCTCCCTGGAAGCTACTTCCAGAAATCACTGTGCCAGGCTGTGGCTGAGGAGGGGGCTACACAAAGAACAGAAGGAGGGAGACCACAGAGCAAGAGGAGCCTGGGCAGTGGGTAGCTGGAGATGGCAGCTTCCACCCTGGCTGAAGGATTGGCCCCAAGCAGCTCCACTCAGGTGTCCATCAACTGACAAGCTTGAAATCAGGTCTGCATGCCCAGTGGAATACAATTCAGCCATGAAGAGGAAGGAAGGGCAGACCCAGGCCACAACATGGCTGCCCCTGAAGGGCGACGCCGAGTGAGAGGCCAGACACGGGAAGACCACTGCATGATCACTGCATGATCACCTTGTGATCACACCGCACCAAGTGTCCAGGAGGGTCACCGTGTGATCACGCCACGCCAAGTGTCCAGGAGGACGAATCCAGAAGCAGAAGCAGATGCACAGCAGGAGCTGCTCAGCGCTGCCTCCTTCTGCAGTGACGGAAATGTTCTAGAACCAGAGGTGTGAGGTTGACGATGTCGCAGAGAGACCCTAAACCCACTGGGCCATGCACTTCGGCTGGGCAGACTGTGGTACGGATCACATCTCAATAAAGCTGTTTTATTTTATTTATTTATTGGGAAAAAGAAGGACAATGAGAACGAGAATCAATTTAGGTTTTCATGTGGTTTTCGTTGCTCTGACACTTCGTTGTGTACCTGGTGCTGGGGTTTGAACCTGTGTCTTGCTGAAACCGCTCCAGCCCCTCAGTAAAGCTTTTTAAATTTTTAAGCTGGGGGGACAGCACAGAAGGACTCTCTGCTGTGGCTCCCCACTGTCCTCCTTGGACTCTCAGTGCCAGCCCAGTGCAGCAGCCTCCCCAGGAGGGTCTGACCAACAGGCAGGAGCAGGGCAGAGCGTCCCCTAGATGATCCAGGTGGATCCGGCCCTGCACTGCCTCTTGCAGCTAGTCATGGAATGGGGCAGGGCACGCAATTCTGACCCCAGCCCGTCGATCACCCCCTGGAAACTGAGGCACCCAGGAAGTGGTGGAACCAGAGCGCAGGGCACCAGGTCTGCAGAATTCCCAGGCTGCAGAGCGCAGCTATCAGAAGCAGAGAGACCTCCACTCGTCGATAAAACACAGAGGAACAGACCTGCAGGAAAGGCTAGGGAGGTCCCTGTGCCTCATGGTCCCCAGGAGGTTGACAGCCCACAGGGCCAGACCCAGGACAAGGCAGTGAGCAGAGAGGAGAGAGATCCATGCTGCTTCAGCAATTCTTCCATGAAATAAAGAGCCACAAAGGGAGGAAAACCAAACCCACAACAAGAAATCAGCTACAGAGCTGGGGACTCTGCCCCCACGCAGGGTGCTGAAGGCACCGACTCGCAGAAGCTGCCCAGGAGCGCATGGCGGAACCAAGGCAGCTCGACGCCTCACTCAACGGACACCCAGCAGCGCTCTGAGGCACCAGGCCCTCTGCGAAAACCAGAAAAACTGGAAAACAAAGTACCCAGCTCATCTGGAGCACAGCAGCGGCCACAGCGGGATGGGGACAGCCTCCAGCAGGGGTGGCACTGAAGCAGAGGCCAGAGGAAGTGAGGAAGACTCATGCCGGGGGGCTGTGGGCAGCGGAACGGTCAGCGAAGGAGGGGAGGCAGCGCTGGCTGCAGGCACGTAGCAGAACTTTGCTTCTGTGTGTGTGTCCGTGGGTGTATGAGTGTGCATGTGTGAGTGTGCCTGTGTGCACGTGTGTGAGTGTGCACGTGTGTACATGCACATGTGCTTGCGTGAGCGTGCCTGTGTGCACGTGTGTTAGTGTGTGTGCATGTGTACATGCATGTTTGCGTGTGAGTGTGCCTGTGTTTTAGTGTGTGTGCACGTGTATGTGCATGTGAGTGTGTTTGCGTGTGTGTCTGCATGCACGTTAGTGTGTGTCCGTGAGTGTATGAGTGTGTTAGTGTGTACTGCGTGTCTCAGCGCGTGTGCATGTGAGTGTGCCTGTGTGTGAGTCCTTGCACCCTCAGTGACAGTGTACAGCACGTGTTCTACTGGGGCCACGAGTCAAAGGTTCAAGGAAACACAGGCCCCAGCAGCAGCAGAACTGAGGCCCGCACACACCTGCTGTGGCAAGCACCCCCTGCCCCACAGCCTCGCTCCTGCTCCAGGCACACGTGCCCACATCGCCCAGCGCAGCAGCCTTCTGGCCAGGGGACAGAGGCACAGGTGACTCGCGGGCTCCCCCATTCCTGACTGCTCCATCCTCATCTACAGAGCCACAAAAGGGAAGGGGTCTGGGTCCCTGAGGAGTTCACCGGAGGTGGCCGGGCAGGGATGCCCTCACTGGTCTCACGTGGTCAAGAAGACACTGTCCAGGGCT
>PVKS010036878.1:0-19032 GCA_004027875.1 Aplodontia rufa
GGTGTGGGGAGGGGGAGGGGGAGGGGGGAGGGTATATGAAGAACTCATAGGAGTCTGGTGATTGGGAAGATGGGGGAACCATCCCAGAAGCCGATGTCATTCCTCCACGAACTACCCATTTAACACATGAGTTCTTCTGGGGGAAATTGCAACAGGTGAAACCCAAGGTGGTTTATCTTTGCTTTGGCATTACCCCTGGATAACAAAGTTTATATACATTGATTGCTACTGTTTTGATAATGTTTCCCCCTCAACTGTAACTCTATATACTTCTAATAAAAAAAAATGGCCATTCTACCGAAAGCTTTATATAGATTTAATGCTATCCCTATAAAGATACCTATGTCATTCTTTTCAGACATAGAAAAAGCAATTCTCAAATTCATTTGGAACAATAAGAAACCTAGAATTGCCAAAGCACTACTAAACAAGAAAGACGAAACAGGTGGTTTCGCCATACCAGATTTAAAACTATACTACAGAGCTGTAGTAACAAAGACAGCATGGTACTGGTATCAAGATAGGAAAGAAGACCAATGGAATAGAATAGAAGACCCTGAAACAAACCCTCAAATCTTTAAACATCTGATTTTTGACAAAGGGGGACAAAATATTACATGGAGAAGTGACAGCCTCTTCAACAAATGGTGCTGGACAAACTGGACAGCCACTTGCAGAAAGTTGAAATTAGACCCATATCTTTCACCTTGCACAAGAATCAAATCAAAATGGATCAAGGAGCTAGGAATTAAAACAGCTACCTTGCAACTGATGGAAGACAAATTAGGTCTAACACTTCGGCATTTGGGAGTAGGCAAAGACTTTCTCAACATGTCTCCAAAAGTAAAAGACGTAATGTCAAAAATCAGTGAATGGGATGCCATAAAGCTTAAAAAGCTTTTGCACTGCCAAGGAAACAATCAAAAGAGTCAAGAGGTTTCCCATAGAAATGGAGAGAATCATGGACTGTGATTCCTCTGACAGGGGCCTCATATCCAGAATCTACAAAATCCTCAAAAATCTCAACTACAAAAACACAAACAACCCAATCAATAAAGGGGCCAAAGAGCTAAATAGAAATTTCTCAACAGAAGACATTGACCAAGCCAATGAATACATGAGAAAGTGCTCTAAATCACTAGTAATTAGAGAAATGCAAATGGAAACTACATTAAGATATCACCTCACGCCAGTCAGAATGAAGAAAATAAACAATAATAGATGCTGGAGGGGCTGTGGAGAGATAGGCACACTAACACATTGTTGGTGGAGCTGCAGACTGGTACAACCCCTTTGGAAAGCAGTGTGGAGAATCCTCAAAAAATTAGGGATGAAGTCACCATATGATCCTGCTATTCCTCTCCTGGGTATTTTTCCAGGGGATTTAGAATCAGCACATTATAGTGACACAGCAATACCTATGTTCATAGCAGCTCAATTTACAATAGCTAAATCATGGAAACAACCCAGATGTCTCTCACTGGATGAATGGATCCAAAAGCTGAGGAACATATATACCATGGAATCTTACACAGCAATTAGAAACAATGATATTGCAGCCTTTGAAGGTAAATGGACGGCTATGGAAGAAATTATGCTGAGTGAAATCAGCACAACCCAGAGAACCAAGGGTCGAATGTCTTCACTCATCTATGGAGGCTAGAACTAGACCCTGGCCATTGAGAAAGGAGGTCTATTATCAGGTGTAAAATCCAGATATCAAGTAATGTTACACAACCTAATGCTTTTTTTAGAGATGTTGTGGAAAGGGGAAGGGAGAGATAAGGGTGGGTAACTGGGGGGCACTCTTGGGAGTAAATCTAATCTTCAGAATCTATACACATTTTATATTATTTTCTTAAAAATTTGTATGATTGTTCAACAAATAAATTTCTCAATAAAAAAAGAAAAGAAAGAAGACAACAAGGATATAACTCAGTGATAGAGTGCTTGACTAGCATGCACAAGGCCCTGAGTTCAATCCCCAGCACTGAAAAAAATTTTTTCCTGTACTTGGGATTAAACCCCATCATACACATTAGGTAAATGCTCTACTACTGAGTTACATCCCAGCCCCACCTAAAACAACTCTTACATTTCTATTTAAATCCTTTAGTTACTCCCTATCTTCATTTTATACTTGCTCATTTTCCACTTCCCAAGTAGCAGAGCCATGGCTAACATTTAGAAAAACCCTGAAGATTTTGGCAGTCAACTACAACAAAATTACTACCTGATCATTACATATTGTATGTATGGATTGAATTACCATAGCATATCCTACAAATATGTGTTGATTTTAAAATATACAATGCAAGGTTTCATGGAAGAAATGGGTCAATTTTATACACATTTTTACATTTCCTCCTCAATGACATGGCGATTCTTCATATAGTTAAATTTCAATTTTAAAAAATCTGTCCTGCATATGCTACTCCTTTTCACAATAATTAAAATCATTTGCTATTGCACCAAAGCAAAACATAAAATTATACACCAACTGTATGGTCCTCCCTCATCTCTCATCTTCTAATAACAGGCATAGGATTAAACTCTTCATTTCCTGCATAAACTGAGTGAACATGACTGTCCTAGATGTATATATGGGAATTGCCTATAGTGTTCAGCAATTATCAACAGCCTAGGAAAAATTTAAGGTGGTAAAACTAAAAAGATGTGCGTAATAAAGTTCAGTTGGCCCAGAAACTGGTCCAGCTCTCCCACAGCGAAAGATCCACGAAGCTTTCATTTTTTAGAGTCCTGGCTATGAACGCACAGCAGAGCCTGCACTGAGAAAGAAGTTGGTCTCCTCACCTCTCTTGCCCCTTGTCCAAAAACCACAAAAAGACCAGGATTTTTTTTTAAAGTGTCATTTTATGCTTACATATAAAGATACAAAGAGAAAAAGAGAATTTAAAACCTTGTAATTTTAGAGTAATAAATTTTGAGGTCTTTGATTTCTTTGCAAAAGTTTTTTTAAAAAGACAACTTTGTTTGATTTGCATTACTTGTGCTGTTTATATTACCAGAAGCCCTTTTAAGCACTGTAGATGCTGTAAGAAAAATGGACTTAATGAAGGCATACAAGAACTTACTTTTAGGTTAACTCGAAATACTCTACGGGCTCTTTTTGTATCCTCTTAGATGTGCAATTTTATGTAAGTTTAATGAACATTTTTCTTACGAACTAACATAAGATTTGAAAAAACTTACAGAACTAAAAGTTCTTTCCCCCGAAACGAATGTTTCTCCCTCTCAAAAAAAAAAAAAAAAGCCATCTAATATACTCCAAATGATCATTTTTTTCATAAATAACAAATTATAGGAGTTTTTATTGAAAAAGAAAAGTTTCTATTATGTTTTTGAGTGACTAGGAATAAAGAGTCATAATGAAATTTTCTTGGAGCCTTAACAAATTTATCCTGACTCCAAAAATGTACCTATGTATATTAAGCCTATATTTTACAGGATTATGTTTTTCAAATTATACACAAAATAAGACATAGGAACATACTATAAGACAATTAAACTTTACAAATCCACTCATATAAATTTTTCCCTTTGTCTTTTTTTTCCCTATATAAAATTTCCTGGTTTTATATTCATACTCCACCTCATCACAAGGTAACCTAAAACACATTTACTTTAATAACTTTTACACATTCATAAATATTTTTAAACCCCATAAATGTTTAACATTAGCATAGCATATCAAAGTACGGTCCTTTTCTCTGTAAATAAATCATTTCTAATCTAAAGACAGGGTGCGTGGGGAGGAGATGTCGGACACCATTGATCTTTCTGGCTAGTGAATCAAAAGACATTCCCAGACGTTAACTTTTCTTTCCAACTATGAAAAATATATTAAATATATCTTACAATAAGATGCTTTCCTCATGTTTCCTTTGGGTAAAGTCCATTTAGCATATTCCCCTGCCCATTGTGCTATGGAATTCCTGGTCAGCTTTGTCATTTTTCCCTCGGGAAGGAAGCCAAAATTGCTGTGCTAACACTCGATTGAGACTAACCATGTTAAGTTCACGCAAAATGAGTTGAAACGCAAAAAGAAAATATTTAAATATCATACATAGACAGATACACACACACACCTCATCCTTTATATTATTTTAAAACAAAAACTGACTGTTTTGAAAAGACAGGCTATGCAAAGAGAGGCAGTCAGGGGACTGAAATGAAATTTTAGGATTTGTAAGTGTTCTATAGTTTTAACTTTTTTTTTCCCAAGTCTATGTGGCCATCTCTAGTTAAGTAGGGACAAAGCAATAAGGCATGTTTCAATAAAACCATTCCTAAAGCTATAAACTGTCATGATACTTAAAAGAACAGAGAGCCAAAGGATTCATGGTTCTAGGCAGCCATATGGTAGCCAAGGGTGCACGTGGGTGGCCGTGTTGCTGATCATTGTGACGTGCGAGGTAGTCCTGCTGGTACCACTTGCCTTTCGCCAGTATTGCAACTCCCATGTTACTTCTGTGACACTTCACATGCCTGTCCCTAACTGATTATGCTGTGCCTACCCATTTTGTCCATAGCTGTCAATAACTCTTCCGTACAAACATCCTCTTTGAATGAATCTTTTGCCACCTCACTTCAGCTGCACTGACTGCTTCAAGAGGACAAAGAACTGAAAACACAGTTCTGAAACAATCATTTGGTTCTGTGCACACATTTTAATTTCATGCACTATGGGGGGAGGGATCGTGATCGCCTTAAACAAAAATTGAGTCTTTAATGCTATGTTGTCTTACACAATTTATCTTTCACATAGTCGATTAGCTCTTTAAAAAAAAAAAAAAGTTCAATTGGTACTGGGTATTCAAGGAGCATTCAACCTCCAAATCTAAATCCTTCCAATATTTCACTGACTGCATTCCTGTGAAAATAAACTCAATTTGTCAAATGTCTCCTCCTTCACTTGCATATCTGTTGTTCTTCCAGCACAGTGAGACCTAATATATTAAGCCAACCCTGTTGTGATCGCCGGAAGAGAGGAGCATTCAGTTTTTGATATCAAAGATTCACATGGGTTTTGTAGTATGGCCTGTAATTTAAATCTCATAGAATACAAAAAGGACAAAAGAAGTGTGGGGGGTGAGAGCCAGTGGGAAGCAGCAAGTAATAAAAATTAATCTACGCAGGAGAATGCACGAATGTGCATACATGACCAGAAATGGTCTCAAATCTTTCGCATGCCTTTTCTTTTCCTTGGACACTGGGTTTTTTGTTGTTGTTGTTGTTTAAATCATGGGCAGAAACATCTAGAGAAATGCTGATCTCTTCCTTTCCCCTGTTAAGGAACCAAAATCACAAGTTGATGAGGACTAGCATAGCAACACTAAGTCCAGCCATTGGAATCTGATTAGAATCTGGAAAAGCAACCCTGACAGCCAATTGCCCAGAGGAGTCAGACACTTGAAAAATCATCTATTTGTAGAACTTTGTTAAAGGGGAAATTTTTTTTATTTTGCAAAGTATGAATAGTAAAGCACTTCTTCCAATAGAGACTTTTTGAAAAATCATATTTACAGTCCAGACTTTCCTGCCCTCTTGTGGAGAAAATATAGAGCTCTCTATGCATGTAAATATGATGACGACTTTTTAAGACATGCAGATGTCTCTTCCCCTGATAAATGTGATTTACTGTCATACACAGGTCCACTCATGTTCACAGGAATTTACTAGCCATTAAAAGTTGTATCAAAATAAAATGTAGACTCTGAATAACAGGGAGAGCTCATTTGGGTATTATTCTGCAAGGAAACAGTATTAGTGCAGAGAAAATGTTGCCATGCTGCCTTTCTAATAATGTTTAAATGCTTTTATTATATATCAAATAATGGGGGGGGGGGAAGCAAAGGAGACCAGGAAAAAAAAGACAGAAGGAAGAGATAGCAGAGTATTCCAAGTAGCCATGAGAAAGCTCTGGTGCCGTTTCCATTTTTCTCCCCAGAGAATAGGTATCTCTTCTAAAGGGGGCTGCCACCGCACATCACTACCTGGACTGGACCAGACCAGGCTGGGCATAGAACACAGATACCATCAGTAACACCTGTAACGTCAGAGGATTTACAGGTTGCTTTGGATGATTGTTTTGTTTTTAACATGGTTTATAGAAATTCTCAACTGACACTAATAGGCAGGCTGGATGTCCTGAGCCACACGTACAATGACCAAATCCAATCAATAGCCACTTTACACTGTGGTTTAGGCACAAATCCACCTTGACCATCCATGAGAGGATGCTTAGTTTTACATTTTATTGATTCCATGTTCTTAAGTTATCTTTTGAAAAGTGCTACTGTAGAATTCAACAGGTTATTTTTTAAGGGTTTTCTAAATTGGGGGAAAAGAGAAAAACTCATTAAGCTACCTGAAATTATCATGGAAATGTCCTAAAAAATTTGAAAGGCAGCATAATTTATTATAGACAAAACTTTCTTCCCCAAAGTTAGAGCAGCTTACATATTCAGAGTGCTCCAAGCAAATTGCACAGGGCCAAGGCAACACAAAACATACCATGATTCCAGCCTCAGATCTCTAGATATTTTTCCAAATACCCACCATGTGCAAGAACTCAGACCATTTGGGGAGAACAGGTATGTACAACAGCTGGCCAGCAAGGCCCAAATGGGCAAAACAGACCATTCACTAATGGGTAGAATGGAAATGCCAGATCATCATGGATTTCTTGAGGAAGAAGTAGGATGTAGCAAGGGTCAATTTGTAGACAGAAGAATGAAGAAGCCTGCTCCATGCAGCACAGACTGGGGATGACTTATAAAAATTGAGCATAGGGCTGCAGTGGTGGCTCAGTGGTTACAGCACTTGCCTGGCATGTGCAAGGGTTCAAACCCCAGCACCATGGACACAATGAAGTGTCAGAGCAATAACAGCCACATGAAAAACTAAATAAAATTGCTTCTGTATCCCTCTCTTTAAAAGGAAAGAGAGAAAGAGATTGATTGAGCGAGCATGTTGGACATAAAGGACTCCTAAGATATGGTGCTCTGAGTAAATTGTGCCTGTCGCCAAAGAAGGCAAGATAGGCTGCCCAGGTAGAATGTAACTAGATTAGCAAGAGCATGGACTGGACCGCCAAGCTGGAATCTGGATCTTATTAGCAGGAGGCCACAAGTGATGTCTGAGTAATGGTTTTTTATATTTCTGCAGAGGAATCTGAACAGAGGGTGTGCAATGACCTGAGAGTGGAGCTGAACAAGGAAGGAAGGCCATCAGATGGTTTTTTAAAGCAGTTCAGCCTGAGCTAGAGGGAAGGGAATGAATCTACAAGCTGTCGTCTGAAGAGATTAAGTCCTGTGACTTGTTGACTGTAAGAACAAAAAAATGCCTGAAATTTAAATCCCATGGGGATGGTAGGACATGACACTGACAATCAGTTTGGATGAATAGAAAATTCACATATTTTACTTTCACTGCCATTTCTCAGGTCAGACTTACAAGCTGCTGTAGAAGAAAGGGAATTTTCCCTTCAAACTTTTAAAATAAACTTGAATTTATATTGTAGGTATAAGAATAGTTTTTCTGAAAGCATTTCCACTGAATTCAGGAACAAGACAAGGCTGTCCGCTTTCCCCACTCTTGTTCAATATAGTCCTTGAAACCCTTGCCAGAGCTATCAGGCAAGAAAAGGACATCAAAAGAATTCATATAGAAAAAGAGGAAGTGAAGTTATCTCTATTCACTGATGACATGATTCCACACCTAGAAGACCCAATAACATCGGCCAGTAAACTCCTAGAGCTTATAGGCGATTTCAGCAAAGTAGCTAGCTACAAGATCAACTCCAGTAAGTCACTAGTTTTCCTTACTCCAGCAACAAATCCACAGAAGAAATCAGGAAATCTCTCCCATTCACCATCTCCTCCAAAAAAATGACATACTTGGGCATTAACCTTACAAAGGATATTAAGGACCTCTACAAAGAAAACTATCAAACACTAAAAAAAGAAATTACAGAAGACCTGAGTAGATGGAAAAACATTCCATGCTCATGGTTAGGCAGAATCAATATAATAAAAATAGCCATTCTGCCCAACGCCCTATACAGATGTCATGCAATCCCCATCAAGATACCAATGGCATTCTTCACAGATATAGAAAAAGCAATTCTCAAGTTCATATGGAATAACAGGAGACCCAGACTAGCCAAAACATTACTCTACAGGAAGGAAGAAGTAGGGGGTATCTCAATCCCTGACCTGAAATTATACTACAGAGCTGTAGTAGCACAAACAGCATGGTATTGGTATCAAAACAGAAACAAAGACCAGTGGAACAAAACAGAAGATCCTGAGACAAACCCCCATATCTTTAACTATTTGATATTTGATAAAGGGGGCAAAAGCATAGTATGGAAGAAAAATAGCCTGTTCAACAAATGGTGCTGGACAAATTTGACAGCCATGTGTAGACAATTGAAGTTGGATCCTTCTCTTTCACCCTGCACAAAAATTAAATCAAAATGGGTCAAAGATCTGGATATTAAGCCAACAACTTTAAACTTACTAGAAAAAGAAGTAGGACATAGGAGTCAGCGGCGCCTTCCTTAACAAAACTCCCATGGCTCAAGCAGTAAAGTCAAGAATGAATGAATGGGATACAAGTAAACTAAAAAGTTTTTGCACAGCTAAAGATCTAGTCAAGAGCATCAAGAGAGAACCTATAGAATGGGAGAAAACCTTTACCTGCTACACCTTGGACAGAGGGCTAATATCCAGAATATATAGGGAACTAAAGAAACTAAAGTCCAAACTCGCAAATAATCCATTCAATAAATGGGCTACAGATGTAAAAAGAAACTTCTCACCAGAGGAAGTCCAAAAAGCCCATAAATATACGAGAAAATGCTCTACATCATTAGCTATAAGGGAAATGCAAATCAAAACTTCAATGAGATACCACCTCACTCCCATTAGAGTGGCAAAAATGAAAAATTCGAACAACAACAGATGCTGGAGGGGCTGTGGGCAATGAGGAACACTGTTACACTGCTGGTGGGACTGCAAACTGGTTCAGCCACTCTGGAAAGCAGTGTGGAGAATCCTCAAAAAATTAAGGATGGAACCACCTTATGATCCAGCTATCCCACTCCTGGGGATTTTCCCAAAAGAGTTAGAATCAGCATATTAGTGATGTGGCTTCCTCAATGTTTACAGCTGCTCAATTTACTATAGCTAGACTATGGAACCAGCCCAGATGCCCCTCACTCGATGAGTGGATACAAAAACTTTGGTACATATATACAATGGAATACTACTCCACCATTAGAGAAGATGATATTATGGCTTTTGAAATCAAATGGATGGAGATGGAAAGAATTATGCTAAGTGAAGTATCCCAATCTCAGAGACTCAAGGACCAAATGGTTTCTCTCATCTGTGGAAGCTAGAATACATCGGGAAGCAGTATGTTAGATGGCTAAGCTAATAACTTCAAATTGTATGATTCTTAACACAACAGAGGGATGACTCCCTAGGTTACTTGGAGGAGTAGGGTGGGGGACAAGGTGGGGGGATGGCTTAGGAAGAATATCTAGGAGACTGGAGGGTGGGAATATGGGGGAATCATCTCAAAAGGAGATCTCTGACCTCCAGGAGATATCCATTTAATTTAGGAGTTCTTCTGGGGGAAACAGAAACATGGGGAACCCAAGCTGGGCATCCATGACATGGCATTAGCCCTGGATAATTAAGTATATATACATTTGTTCTTGAATGTTTGATAATGTTTCCCCCTCAACTGTAACTCCATATTCATCTAATAAAAAAAAGAAAGAATAAAGTTTTTCAAACTGCCATTTAAAAAGACACAGCAAATTCATTGTCTGGATAACCTCAAAACGTACCTTCTACATACCAATTAAATATCCTCCAAAAAATCAAATTATATTCCAGTAATTTCTCAACTTAAGAATCTATTGAAACATAATGTATCCCTCCACTATCCTAGGAAGTACAAGAAACTAAATATTCAAACTCAGTCCCTGATCCCAAATTTTAATCTGTAAGAAGAATAAGACAGGTACATAACCTGTTATAAATAAAGCAGAATGTGGTGAAGGATATCTTGAAGAGAATAAGTAAAATCCACAGAAAATCAGAGGGAAGAAGTCATCCCAACTAGGAAGCAGAGACACAAGTGCACACTCTGGATATTTAAAGTCACAGCATGAAAGATGCCTCCCAAGCCCTGTTCAAATGAGGGGAAAGCACACTTCAGGCTGCCAGGGAAACTTTTGTGAGGACAAATGGGCAGGAAAGTGATTTTTCTAATCAGTCTACCCCCATAGATAAACATGAGAGACAATACTGGAACCGTGAGCCATGGCCATGGATGCTGTGGCCTTTGATTGGCAGATGAACGATCACTGTGGAATTCCCCAGGTGGAGGCAGCCGGGCCAGACTTCCAACAGAGTTTTGGCCTGACAGCATATAAGCTCTATGTAATTTAACAAATCCAACATTCTATAGAACATTTACTTTGGCAATGGGCTTCTTAGGATTCAGGCCTCCTGCCACAGGAGGAAAAGGGGAAAGGACCTGTCTTCAGCAATCACTATCAGCATCTTAAAACAAGTGATAAATAAACTGAGTAATCTGGTTTTGGTTTTGGTTTTTGTTTTTGTTTTTCTTTGCCAAAGAGCTATCACAACCTCAGTAGTAAGCGGGATTGCATATAGGCAGACTTCCTAGAGCATTTAAATAAGTAGACATAAGCAAGATGCCTCCAGGCTACAGTTTTTCATTGGAATTCCCAATACCCAGGCTGATCTTCCAACTTAAGCTGCCAAAATAAATGGAGATAACCTTTTATCAGAGTTCAGACTTGAGCCAGTGAGGTCAATCCACACTAGTGAATTTTCATTAGTGAATATTGCAGCCCAGAGTAACGTCTTTTTCATTATAATAGCAGTACTTCCAAAAGAATATAAATACTGTTTATGAGTTAGAATACTATCCTTTCATGCTATCTTGCATTCTTCTCTCCAACTAGGATTAAACCCAAAAGATGAAAGCAATCTACTTCTTCTTGGTTAACCTATGCCCAAGGCTACCCACTCAATTCTTAATTATAACCCCAAATCATACTATCAGAATCATTAGGCTCATGGGATAGTATTGCTCTACAAATCCAAAATTAATTTTTTAAATGTAAATGTGCTGAATTTATGCACAGGTAAAATTCCATCACAAAGAATTTAATTACAATAAGAAGATGTGGAAAAAGATCTGTGTCTCAAGAGAGGAATGTCCTACCCAAGCACCGATTTCCACAGCTGGGGAATTATTACTAATCCTTGATGTGAAATAATCAGTTCTTTTGAAGAGATTCTATCTCATAGTAGAAAAGAGGAAGATTTTCTTTTGCTCTTTTATTCTTCATCAAGAAATAATTACCCTTAAGAAAAAAATACCCTTCATTTGAGATTAAGGCAGAATTTTAAATCAGTTAAAATTTAAAACAGCAACGAGTTCCTGGCTTTTTCTTAAAAAAAAAAAAACTTGCAAATATGTATCATGAAATAACTGGCTCTACGGAGGGTATGAAAGCATGAACCAGAGTTTTTTTAATTGGTTTTGTTTTTGGTGCCAGGGATTGAACCAAGAAGTATTTAACCATTGAGCCATATCCCCAGCCTTTTTTTTTTTTTTTCATTTTTAAGACAGGGTCTCAATAAGTTGCTGAGAGTGGCTTTGAACTTGGGATCCACCTGCCTTTGCAATTACAGTCATGTGCACAGCACTCCATAGATTTGTTTTGCTTTTGTGGTGCTGGGGATTGAACCCAGGACCTCACACATGCGAGGCAGCCATTCCTCCATTAAGCCAAATCAACAGCCCTGGTACAGTATTTCTAGAGGAAAATTTAACAATATGTATCTACACACATACTAATTAATCAATTCCATTTCTAGGAATTCATCCTAAGAAATAGCAGATATGTGCAGAAATCTAACTTTAACAATATTCACTGAAATACCATTTGTGATATTGTAGGGCTGGGGTTACATTCCATGGTAGAGTGCTTATGTAGCCTGCACATAGTCCTGGGTTCAATCCCCACTAGCAAAAACTAAATTTAAACATGAAACATAAAATTGCAACTACTTTTCAAAGGTGTTTAACTGCTGAAGTGAATTGTGAATACATCCATATACCAAAATATATTATTTTAAGTGATATCAGGAAAACAATCAAAGTGATCAAAACAGATGACAAAACAGCACAGTGTGATTCAAATATACATATTTGAATTTTTAATAGAGAATTATAGATTTTTTTTAAAACTCAAGTTATAGCAGTTGTTTTCCCTGGTGTTAGGTTCATAAATATTTTCTTTTTATTTATCTATTATTTCTAAATTTTCTTCAATGAGCTCTTATTTTTATAAGAAAAAGGGACACAGTTTTTAAAAACTGTCCTCCTGGTACCTTTTCTCAATTCTTTAGACAACCCACTCCTTCAGAAAAAAACATCTGAACTCTACTCACCAAAAAATCAAAATATGAGAACAAAACTTTACCACAACAAAAATACCATCCAATGTTCTTAATTTCTCCTTCTCAATTAAGAGTACTTTTCACTCTTACTCAACACTGAGTCTGTCTCTGCTATATTCTGTTATTAAGCACTGTCCTCTTTGGACATGTATTCTTTACATATCCTATCACAAATAAATTTGGACTGCTCATATTTACTACAGTGGAAACCGACCTCTAACAATATTTTCTTCTGAAATACAAGTAGACAGTAGGTCACTGTTGAACAAAAGCAATTGGTAATACCTTTGTGAATTTTGCCTGTTGCATGATGGGAAATGGCAAAAAAAAATTGAGACTATGAGCTCTTCTCTCAGAGTTTTAATCCAAAGAGCTTATTCTAATGATGCCCCTGGTGGCAGGTAACATTTAATTTTTCTCTGTGTCATTGAAAAAGAATTAGATGTAAAACTCAGGTAAGAGATTAATATTTCACACCCCAAGGCTAAATATTTCAACATGAATATTCATAAAGGCCTATTCTCAGTGAAATCTCATGTGAGTGTGGAATTAAAGTGCTTGAATCTTTTACATAGTTCAGAGACTGGGCATTCCAGAGAGAAGACAAGAGCTCAGTTAACTAGCAAGCTTTCACAGCAAGCCTGAACATGCAACTATGGCAAAAAGCATTTCCCTCTCTCACATATACACAAAACTCTACAGTCTCCTTCCAAAACCACAAACCTAGCTTTCTTTTTCCTCATCTCTTGGTGGTGATGAAGGTGTCAATAATCCCTAAGAACAGAAAAATCAGGGTTACTCCCCAAGGCTTTGGAGGACTGCCTACATGCAAGTTCTCTCTTAGGTTTCAAAAGGACTTGAGGGGGTTTGCTGTGGTTTGAATTTTCCACTCTAAAATTCAGGCATCATCCACAGGACAGTATGAAGAGGTAGAATCTTTAACAGGTGATCAGGACATGGGTGCTCCTCCCTCATGATATATCAGGTGCCCAGTTTGTCCCTTTTCGCCCCTGTCTCCTTGTGAGGTTTAGTACTCCTCCCCTTCAGAGCAGGCACTCTCAGCAGATACCAGCATCTTGATCTTGGCCTTCCCAGTCTCTAGTGTGAAAGATAAAGTTGTTCTTTATTACCCAATCTCTGGTATCCCATTATAGTACCCTAGATGGACTGAGACGGGAAGATGGGGAAAGGAGGAAAAGCAGAGAAGCCAACAACAGGACCATCTTAGTGCTGGTTGCATTCCCTTTGATGTGGGTCTCCCATCACACCAAGATGGCTGCTGGATACTAAGACTTAGGGCTCTGAGTCAATGCCCTAACTTATCCTCCCTGTAATAACATTGCTTTTGGTTGCTGGTACTGATTTCCACCTGATGAAGAAAATGTTGCTGTAGTCTGTAAAGTCTGAGCACCTTCAAAACTCTTATGTTGAAACCTACTCACCAAGGTGATGGTGTGAGGAGGCAGGGTCTTTGGGAAATGGTGGGTCTTGAGTGAAGTTCTCATGAATGGGATTTGTCACCTTATTAAAGAGGCCTCAACCTTTCTGCCATGTGAGGATCCAAGTAGAAGATGCCATCTATGAATCAGAAAGCAGGCCTTAACAGAGAACTGAATCTCCTGGTGCCATGATCTTGGACTTGCCAGGCTTCCAAAGTGACAAATCGATTTCTGTTGTATATAAGCCACTCCACTGATGGCACTTTTCTATAGCACCCCAAAGACACAAGTGATTTAAAAACAAGGCTCTTAAGCCTGTGGAACACCACCTGATATTATGTGGCATAATATATGACTTGAGCCAGGGGTAGTGGGGGGGAGTTGGGGAAAAAAGTAGAAACCACCACCAAACTAAAGAGATTAAAATATGGAAGAATTAAGTATAAACTGCCTGGTCAAACAACCACCAAGGTAGCTAAGGGCCGTGATAGTAGCCAATAAATGCCTTCAAAACAAATAAAAGGGGACAAAAGTTTAGTGCAATATCCTTAATGATGAATGAAATTTAATCAAGGTGAAACATAGGCCAAGGGTAACTTCCCAATGTATCTAGGATTTGGTAGAATATCATCCCTTTGGGGTAAGGTGTTTTTCCTTCTAAATGAAGAAATATGGCAGGACCAATCAGTAATTTTTTTTAACTTTCTATTGATGCTTTATAATTATACAAAATGGTGGAATTTGTTGTGACATATTCATGTATGCACACAATGTAACAATATAATTTGGCCAATATCATTCCCCAGAATTTTTCCGTTCCTTCTTCTCCTTCCTCCCCTAGTTTCTTTCCTCTAATGATCTTCCTTCAATTTTCATGAGGTTCCCACTCTCTTCCTTTTTCCTCTCTAGCTTCCACATGTGAGAGAACACATATAACCCTTGACCTTCTGAGTTTGGCTAATTTTGCTTAACATAATGTTCTCAAGTTGCATTTTCCTGCAAATGACACAGTTTCATTCTTCTGTATGGCTGAATAAATCTCCATTGTGTAGATATACCACATTTTCTTTATCCATTCATCTATTGACAGGCACCTAGGCTGGTTCCATGTTTTGGCTATTGTGAATTGTGATGCTTTTAAACATGGGTATGCGTGCATCACTGTAGTAAGATAACTTTCATTCCTCAGGGTAAATACCAGGAAGTGGTATAGCTGGGTCGTATAGTGGTTCCATTCCTAGTCTTTGATGAACCTCCATATTGATTTCTACAATGGTTCTACTCATTTATAATCCCACCAATAGTGTACAAGTATTTGTGCAAATACACAAGTATTTGCTATTCTAACTGTAGCGAGATGAAATCTCAGTGTAGTTTTGATTTGTATTTCCATAATTACTAACATTGAATATTTTTTCATGTATTTGTTGGTGATTTATATTTCTTCTTTTGAGAAGTGTCTGTTTAATTTGTCCATTAATTGGGCTATTTGTATTTTATATTGTTAATTGTATTTTTAGTTTTTTTTAGTTCTTTATATTCTAGATATTAATCCTCTGTCAAAAGAGTAGCTAGGGGGCTGGAGCGGTGGCACTTGCCTGGCATGCGCAAGGACCCAGGTTCGAACCCCAGGACCATGTACACAACAAAGTGTCAGGGCAACAAAGGCCACGTGAAAAACTAAATATTCTTCCTCTTACTGTCCCTCTGTCTTTAAAAAAAAAAAAAAGTAACCAGCAAAGATTTTTCAATAGATCATATTCTTGCCTTGCATCTCATATACAGACTGTGGTCAAATAAGCACATATGCCTCCAGAAGGTTCTTCCCACATCCAAGATCTGAGATGAGCATTACCTCTGACATCTGGCAAGTTAATACTCCTTGCATAGTGGCTCCCCTGCTGCTTCTGCTTCTCTACCA
Source organism: Aplodontia rufa (assembly GCA_004027875.1). NCBI lineage: Eukaryota > Metazoa > Chordata > Mammalia > Rodentia > Aplodontiidae > Aplodontia > Aplodontia rufa. The sequence goes on from PVKS010036878.1 coordinate 15,903, forward strand.
TCTCAACCTTGAACAGAGCTCCATCACCACACATAAAAATCTCAGGAATTAACAGAGGGTCAAAGAGCAGAGCAAGCACATCTCCTCTCAGGAGATGTTTTTGCAACTTGAGTTCCATTTTGTTTCCTGTTAATTGTGATGCCCCCATATGAGACCATCACATTGTTCTAGACCAGGAGGAATGAGGATACCTAGGAACAGAGGGAAGCTGATCAAAACCCAGGGCTGCAATGAGATGGAGGAGCAGCACTTTTGTCCATTCAATGAATATTTATGATGCATCCTGGTCAGGCCAAACTCCAGAGGTGCACAAGAGAGTCACGCCAATCACTTGGCAAGAGGCTAAATGAACACACAGTTATGATACAAAGGGATCAAGCCAGAAGAAGATAGAAACACTGGACAGAGGAAGGGAGGGCAAGGTGATAAACAAAAAAAAACTAGCAAAACTGATATTTTAAAAATCAAGTTATTTAAACCAAACTAACAAATAAACTACAATTCAAGATAATCTCAAAACAAAGTGGTGGGTTAAGAGGAAATGAAGTACAAGAAAGATTCTTGTTTTGTATATAAGTAATACACAATTATTAATATTAGGCATTAAAGAAAATGTGAAATTGAACGTGATAATTTGAAGGTAGCAAGTATCTTCAAATTCCATTATAAAAGTTATATGTAATTTCTAAGACACTTTACAAAATGAAAAAATGAAGAATAAGGAAAACAAGAAAAAAGTTACAGGGAGCTGGAGAGGTGGCTTGGCAGTTATGGCACTTGCCTAGCACGTGCAAGTACACGAGTTCAAATTCTAGCACCCACGTACACAACTAAGTGTCAGAGCAATGAAAGCCGTGTGAAAAACTCAATAAAAGTTGATTCTCTCTTTCTCATTGTCCTTCTCTCTAAAAATAAAAAAAAACAAAAAAGAAAAAAGTTAAAGAGTTATAAATTCAACAAAGGGAAAAAGGAGTCAAGTAGAGTACATTGAAAAAAACGTATGTAAGATGGCAAGTCCAAGGCAAAAGGTATCTATAGCAATAACACAAATAAATTAGATATCTGTTTTTTGCATATGTGTGTGGTTTTTTTTTTTTTAGTCAAATTTAGTTTTTCATCTGGACTTTGTTTCTCCAACACTTAGTTGTGTACATGGTGCTGGGGTTAAAACTTGGGTCACCACACATGCCGGGCAAGCACTACAACCTCTGAGCTACCACTCCAGTCCTCAATGCCTGTTTTAAGAGAAATTCTCAAACCAGATTAGAACTCTAACTAGATGCTATATAAATGAGCTATACCTAAAATACATATTTCATGGGTAGGCTGGGAACAAAGGTATGAAAGGTATTCCAAGTGAATAGCACTTTAAACAAGATAGATGTTTATTTCTTCCTCGCATTCTTCTTACAGCCACAGGGCATTTGCAACCACCTATTATTCTGTCTTGAATATTTTCCTTCCAAACCCTGGCCCAAAAGTCCAGGACTTGGTATACACTACTGTGGACTTTGTGGGGGTTCGACCCAACATGAGGTCCAGCTGGCTTGTAGAAGAATTGGTGGTAAACAACTCTAAGGGGCCCAGCTGGCTTGTAATTAGCAAATTGCCTGACCCGCATGACTAAGCTATTTGGCCACTCATTTGTTACAATTGGATAAATGTGTTTGCACTGTACCCCTATTGGTTGTTGTAATGGATAAATAGAGTAGCGACTAGTCAGGTAGAGCAAGCAAGCAAGCAGCCCTGTCCTGAAGGAAGCAATCAGAGAAGAAGAAGCAGTCAGAGAAGAAGAGAAACATGGAAGAAGCAAGCAGCAGAAGCAGAGACGGCGGAGAGATCAGCAGCGGTAGAAGATGCAGGTAGTAAGAGCCTCGGCTGCAGAAACAGGGCCTCTAAATGTTAATAGCCTTGACTCAAAGAGAGGGAAGGCGGGAAGCTCCTGGAGGCCTTTAGCCACGGTAAAGGGAGAAATAAAGTGCTTGGAAAACTTAAGACCAATGGGTCTATTTTAATCTCAGTCAAACGCCCGAATGAGAGCCTTGTCCGGTTCCTGCCGGCCGGGACTGGACAGACTTGGTGTATACTACTGTGGATTGCACACTACAGAATTAGGGCAATATGTCCACACATGGGTAGTACAGGTGGGATGAGGAACTAGAGGGAAGAAAATCTGATGAACTACAAATGGTCATTACCTGTAAAAGACCAGAGGTACTAGAAGAGGTACCTCTGATATAGATGATCATACAATTCTACCAAACAGATTGGGTGAAATTGGAGACTTGAATTACTAAAGATGCTAATAAGGGACACAGGGTAAGATGGGACTCGTGAGAAATGGCAAGAAGAGATCATGAGTTCCAATGTGTTCATTCTACATTTACCAAGTACCTACCAACTGCCCAGTTTGACAGTCAACTATAGACCAAAAGAATCAAGGGTAATCATGATGGGCTGGGTTTGAGTGGGGTGACACTGAACACCTCAAAAACAAAGGGTGACTAGAAGGGCAACATGACAGTAACAAGAGATTTTGATGTTAAAGGTGTACACAAAGAGCTAGGGAGATTAGGACCAATCTTGGCTTCATAGTTTTTTTGTATTCTTGTTCCTTTAGGCTCAAGAGTGTCCTTTGAGCTACTGCCATCTGTTCATTTCCTGTCTTACTGATGATGCAGTACCTTGCTATTCTGATCTGAAGCTAAGGAGGCTTCAAGTAGGCAATTAGGGTATCATTTTAGCTCTGTTGTATTTTAAGATTGCATTTACAAACAACCAAAAAGACCAAAATAGATATTCCATCTTGTGATTCAAATCTTTTGTAAGAGACAAACTCACTACACCCACAAATGTGCCTGCTAAAATATACCATGTCACGATAAAAACACATTAGAAACTGCACAAGCTTTCCAGTCATCATCCCAGATGAGAGCTTTTTTAAACACACTGTGACAGAGGTGGTAGTCATTGCCTTTGTGCACATACTGACTTCTGTTTGTCCGTTGTTTTCATTTGTCAGGCTTCTTAATGTCTCTCTTAATACAGGGTCATTATTTAGTCCTCCCAAAGGAACATCAGCAATTTCTGGGAGGAGGAGGAAAACTTTGCCAATTCTGCATAATGACCA
>PVKS010036879.1:0-19030 GCA_004027875.1 Aplodontia rufa
GAAGTCAAGGAAGTGACTTGGGGAGGTATAAAAGCACACCTGCTACCAAGTATTGGGGAACTAGGGAGTGGGGTGGAGTAGGTTATTTTAATAGGACTGAAGAGTACATAGGACTGGGGAGCTGATAGAGTAAAGACTAGGGGTAAGAATGATATAAAGAAGCTTAAATTAAGGAATTACCAGAGTAAACTGGAGAAAAGAGTTAGCAGTAGGGTTAACTAAGACTTAGAAACCTGAAGCAATAAGAACCAATCACCATTACATACACACTGATAAGTATTTACATCCACCTCCACCAGAATTCCGAGTTGGTCGTAAGTCAAGAAAGGAGCAGAGGAAATGGAAGGGAAAGAAAGAAGAGAAAGAAAGAAAAAAAGAAAAAAACCCCAACAACAACAAGAACAAAAGAAAAACCTGAAAACCCCACAGTAATGTTAAAAATTTCGAAAATCTTATTTTTTAGGCGGAATCCCGTTAAACAAAAACAAAAACAAAAACAAGAAAAAAAACACCTCCAATAAAAATGCAACACTAGCTGTTACAGTTCCGAGAATTTCTGACCCTTAGATCCAGAGGTATGTATCATGTGGTGGTGTAATGAAACTCGGGATCAGGCTGGGAATTTTTCGGAGTTGAGCTTGTTTGGGAAGAAGCGAATTGGTTGAGTCCGGTGGCCTGGATTTTCTTAGAGGATCTCCTCTGAAATTTTCTGTAGTAAAGGGGTATTTGACTCCCCCTGGGCAGAAGCCTGAGTTGGTTGTTTCCATCCAATCTACACTCCAGATATTTCTTGGGTCTGGGGCTCAGAAATTGTAGGTAGTCGAGTTGCTCCTTTTACCTAATATCTTTGGTGTGCAGTTAACATTAGTAAAATATACATGGATGAACATATTTATTTGTGCATATATCAACATATATAATAAATGTTCAATACATAGTCATTAGACAAAAAACAAATAGATGCATACATATGGTTCCCAAGTTAGAATTGTTCAATTTGTTATTTTTCAACTTTACAATGGTCCAAAAGTGATACACATTTAGTAGATAATCCTTGAATTCTGACTTTTGTTGTTTTCCTGGGCTAGTCCTATATGTTATAATACTCTCTCAAGACCCCAGACTGGCAAACTGCAGCTCCCAATCAGCTACATGATCACAAGGGCAAACAACTGCACTACAATGTGCTCTGCTGCTAAGCAATGATGTTCACGGGTTTGGTGCATTAATACACTTTTAATTTAAAATACATTCAATGTACATTGGATTTATCAGAATGCAGCCCCATCCTTTTATTCTCTCTCTCTTTTTGGGGGGGGTACTAAGGATTGAACCCCAGGGGCACTCAAACACTGAACCACTTCCCCAATCTTTTTTTTTTTTACACAGGGTCTCACTAAGTTGCTTAAGGCCTCACTGAATTGCTGAGGCTCACTTGAACTTGCAATCCTCCTGCCTACCTCAAGTTGCTGGAATTACAGGCATGCACCACCATGCTCAGCTAGGCATTTACCACACCCTGGTACTGTTCACATGTTGTACCAGGACATGTATTTTTTTGGCAGGCAGCAGGGGCAGCAGCTGAAGGTACCAGAGATTTAATCCAAGGGTGCTTAACCACTGAGCTACATTTGCAGCCCAATTTTTATTTTGAGATAGGGTCTCACTAAGTAACTTAGGGCCTCACTAAATTGTTGAGGGTGGCTTTGAACTTGCAATCCTCCTGCCTCAGCCTCCCAAGTCTTTGGGATTGTAAGAGTGTGCCACCATGCCCAGTCAAACATATAAATTTTTCCTTATTCATTTCATGTCAATTATAATTCTCTAGAAAACTTAATAATGGAACATTATTGCTTTATTTTTATTAAATTAGCTCACTGATAAATGTTAAGGAATATAATAATATTTATAATAATTTTTCAAGAATGTTAGGAATCTGAGGAAAATATACACATCTAAAAACTTAAATGAACTGACTCAGAAAAGTATAATAAATACATTACCAAAAAGAATGGGTTTGTTTTCTTTTTGGTCAAAAGATTCATCCTAAATTCCCCAAATTAAGTAGGTAAAATACTAGAGATGAGAGGAACACCAAGGTCAGATGATAGTTACCTATATATTTTACTTTTAAATCTAAGTGTCAGCTTCTAAAAAGCCTCTTTCATTTATCATGTGAATCTCTGTATTACCAACCATAATTTAAGTAAGTATTAAAACTAAAACTCTCTTTGAAATAAAGTCTCTTTCTCTCTTCTTCCTTTCAGTAATTACTGTACCTGTGGGCAGGTGGTTTCAGGGCTATGAGGTATTTTAATAGATTTTTTTGGTTTCATGATTAACTGATACAAAACTGAAGTGTTACTCTCTTAAATGTAATCAAGTGAAGATTATGGTTTTGATTAGCCATTGAATAGGTCCAGAAACATAATCAGATACTTGCCTATTTTGTCAACCTCTGATTTAGAGTCTTTATTGCAATTGAATGGCCTTAATCTAGTAACAAATAAGATATCTGATTTAAGTAGACAAGGAATAAAATGGTTTGCTATGAAAAGTTTTCATAACTCTTATGCAAAGAGATGGGCTAAAATCTTCCTAATGACCTGCAAGAGATCATAAGAATTAGATATGGAAAACAAGATGACTCTCAGTGTTCTGATGTAAGCTCAAATTTTTGTTTTATCACTTCTTTCCAGAAACTGATCAAAAATATGCCTTGGACTTTTTAAATATAAAGTACACAAGGGGAAGAAACCATGAGCTCTCTTCAGAAATGTTCATTTAATTAGAAAAATAAGATGCAACTAAATAAGAAACAGTAGGAAATTAAACTCTCTATTGAAGTATAAAATTGTGCCATACAGACAATAACTCTTCAATTACTTCATTTCTGTCATTCTTAAAACTTTTTTTTTTTTTAGAGAGAGGGACAGTGAGAGAGAGAGGGAAACATTTTTTTTTTCATTTAGTTTTTCATGTGGCTTTCATTGCTCCAAGACTTCGTTATGTACGTGTCGTTGTGTACATGGTGCTGTGGTTCCAACTCGCTTACTCACGAATGCCAGGCAAGCGCTGTAACTGCTCAGCCTCCTCTCCAGCCCCTTAAAACTTTTTAAAAACACTTCCTCTGCTTTCTAATATTGGATTTCTTTAGGTTCATTTTCCCAAACTTTCTTCTACATACTCCTTCATACTTTCCCAAGCATATAATATTATACAAATTCTGGTGCTTCCCAAAGTGTGTATCCAGTATAGACCTCAGACATGATTGCCTACTACCTGTTCTCACACCTAGTTGGATATCTCAAATATTCTATGATTTAGAGACAGTAAAGATTAAACATTTTATCATGTCTTTGCCACAGGAAACTGCCTCACCTCTAAAATTGTCAATCTTGATGGTTAAACCCAGAAATCTGAGAATCATCCTTGAAAAGTGGACACATCTTCTTAACTTCTCTAAATCCAATTCATCTGAAAGTTCAGTCAAATAAACCTTCACAATATTACTTGACTCTGTCTGTTGGGCACTGTGCAAAAGAAAAACGCTGCGCTGGACGCCATGACACTTCTCTCTCCTCCTCCTCCTTCATGTTTCGCGCGCTCTGAGCAAAATGGGCTACACGCCTGCGCCTGAGTGCTACTTCCTCTCTTTCTCTGCACCTTCCCGGTTGGTGATAGATGACAACACCAACATAACAGTCCCTCATTGGCTGGGATAAGCCAGTCTGCCGCTTCTCCATTGGTTCCTTAGAGGTCTGCTCTCGCTATATCCATCCATGTGCTTGGGAAATAAAGGAGAGGGAGAAGTTTCCAAGTTGCCATCCATGCGTGAGACTGATTTTTTCTCCCCCAGCAGGGAGGGAAGGGACCCCCGGAAAGGGAAGGGAGGTCCAGCATTCCGGCCACTGGCGTTCGCCCCTGCGTACCCGCACCCCAACTCGTCCTGATTCGGCTCTGTCTCGGGAATGATCCAGCTGGTCCAGATCGTTCCGCCCGCTACCCGCTCCAGAATGCTGCGGTAGCGACACTATCCATGTATTTCTTTCACTCCTACTGCTTAGTTGGTTTCCTGGCCACTTTCTTTTCTGCCTCCTGCCTCCCCCAATCCACTTTCCATAGGTAGCTGAATGATAAACTTACAGTGAAAATCTGAGGTCACTGTTTCTCTTAAAAATCTTCAAAGGCTTACTATTGCATTTCAGATAAAATCTGAGATGAGATGCCCCCAAAAGCTCATGTGTGAGCAATGCAAGAATTTTCAGAGGTGAAAGGATTAGAGTATGAGGTGTGACCTAATCAGTGGATTAATTCAGGGCTGTGAATTAACTTGGTGATAACTACAGGCAGGTAGGGTGTGACTGGAGGAGATAGGGCACCGGGAACACGTTTGGGATTTATGCTTTGTCCCTGGTGAGCAGAGCTCTCTCTCTTCTTCCTTGTTGCAAGTTCCCAGCTGCTTTCCTCAGTTACACCCTTCCACCATGATGTTCTGCCTTACCTTGGCCCCACAGCTATGTGGACCTCTGAAAAAAATAAGCCCCAGAAAAAACTTCCTCTTCTAATTCTTTGTTCTTTTTTTTTTTTTTTTTTAAAGAGAAAAGGACAGTGAGAGAGAGACAGAGAGAATCAATTTTTATTGAGTTTTTCACATGGCCTTCATTGCTCTGACACTTGGTTGTGTACGTGGGTGCTGGGGTTTGAACGCATGTACTCGTGCATGCTGGGCAAGCACCGAGCCACCGCTCCAGCCCCTCTTCTAATTGTTCTTGTCAGGTCTTCTTGTAACTACAACAAAGAGATTGATTAAAATGGAAATTGGTACTAAGAAATGGCTTGTTGCTGTGACTGTTCTGACCATGAGGTTCAGAAGCCTTTGGAGTTAGTCGGAAGAATTTGAAAAGTTTGGAGACACAAGCTGGAAAAACTTTTGAATGTTGCAAATGAAGATTAGTGGGCAGTTCTGGTGGGCACTCAGAAGACCAGAAGGCTATGGAGTCAGCTGACCATGGACTAGACCTTTGGAACTGTGAGCCCCAAATAAACTTTTTCTCCTCTACAATTGTTCTTGTCAGGTCTTTTGTTAACAGCAATGGAAAAGCCAACTAAAACATGCCATCTTCATGTCTCAAAATCATTTCTTAACAACATCTACTATAATTTATCATAACACCATAATTTATCATTATATCTAATTTGCGTGGTTTTCATTTTTGACTTGGTTTGTTTTTTCAGTTTATTTATTCATCTCCTGGACTTTAAGCTCCAGAATGCAGGGATCATGCCTCCTTATACACACAGTCTCATTTAACACTCAAAACAACCCTATTGTTTTTCTATCCTAATTTTATAGATGAGGAACATAACTTAGAGAAGATGAATGACTCTTCTTAGGACACACATCAGATACAATAAAAAACTAGACTGAAACCAAGAGCTATTGGAAACTGAGGGCTATATAGTTATCTACCATAATGCATCACCCCCTACAAAACCACTATCCAAAATCATAGTTATATTATGTAACTTCCTTTTGCATATTTTATTTTTATTAAGAAATTTATATGTTGAACAATCAAGCTTCTAATGAAATAATATAATATATATAAATTCTGAAAATTAGATTTACCCCCAAGAGCCCCCACATTACCCAACCTTATCCATCACCCCATTCTTCCCAATACATGTTTATGAATGCCTTAGGTTGCATGTCATTACACCTTAATCAGATATAAAACATGAGTATGAAAGGGAGTCTCAGAAATATCAAATGTCAAGCACTGTTTTAATTGTAGAGTCATGAGAAAGGTCAGGTAAGAAACTGGTTGCTCCCTTTTTTAGAGAAGCATGCACAGTATTTTCATAGATAAAAGTGTCAAGCACTAAGTGCATTCAAATCTCAGTTCCTCTGTTTTAGTTTTCTAATATGCAAATGGTTTTAAGATTTACAAAGTAAATGAGGTAATATGTATGAAGCATAAACATGGTCATATACTCAAATAGTATATTTATTAGTCAGTCTTTTAAAAAACTGTACAACCATCTACCAGGAGAAGGGAAGAGACACAGGAAAATGAGTTCTCTGCTTAAAGTCAGAGGGTCAAATTGTGCAGTAGCGGTAGATATGGAATGACTATAGTCTAGTACAGTGGAACCTGTAAGTTTTAGAGCCTGGGAAGTATAATTCCCCGTATTGGATGGTTCCCTCCAGAATCTATGAAGAACTGCAGATGACTTGGTATTTTCAAGTCTTGACTCCATCGGTTATAATTGTAGAGACTCTTCCTACTTTATTCTATGTGCTCGAATCTCTTTGATCAGGTCTTTCAAGGACTGGCTTACGATTTGCTCTTTCCAAATCTCCCCAAGGACTGCAATCCCTAGGAATCAGTTCTCCTGGACTGTCTGCTTTGACTACAGCATATATTATCTCAGGAAATACAGGATTCCATGTTGCTCTATTCTGTAGTTTTTTGAAAATGTTCTACAAGTTGTAGTCATGTTTTTGGATACCTTGTTCTGCTGCTCATACTCCATTCCTCCTCCCCGTTCTCTGTCCATGAATCAAGGGGTTGGTTTTAATAACCAGTAGTCTATCACATGTGGATGTAGTGTTGAGATCATTTTTAGTCCCTTTATTCCAAAACGTAATGTGCTTAATTTCTTTGCTAATTAGCCCCTAATTGAAAGGTTAAAATTCAAAATACTTGATATACACACAATGGATACTTACAAGGAAAAATATTTTGGGATGGAGAGAATTTCCAACATTCCTCCAGAATACAGCTAATATATTCAAAAGTGGTTAATTAATAGCATCTTTTTTTAAAAATCACAGAGAAACTGTCATTTCTTTAGGACTAATGTTTAATTGGAAATTAAAATAATTAAAAATAAAGACTAAAAATATTATTGGAAAAAATTTTTAAATGTTCATTTTTATTACTGGCCTTGGGGAAAAGTAAGGAAGGAAATCAGACTCAGTAGCCCTTGTCCCCCCGCCTCCCCCCCAGTTTTTCTGAAATTGGTGTTCTCTTATTTTTGGTAACCCTTTCCTTTTCCCTTATGATGCGTAATTACCCTCATTGAAGATACTTCTCCAGTCTGTTTTTCCTATTCAGCAGGCCTCCTCACCCATTCCACAGATATTTTCTTCCCTTGCCAGACCACCTATTGCTGAACATACTTTCCTAACCCCTGGAAGTAACTGCTTTGAAATCCTCCTTTTATATCTGGTAACATAGGGCACACAATGGGCCCAGGACATAGTCACTGAACACTCTTGAACTTTTAATTTTCACTTTTCAAAATAAATTTATACATACTTTAAACAATATTCTTTTAAAAATTAGTTGTTCAATTTCTCATTACTCTTATTTATCGATTCTTTTTAGAAATACATGATATGGACTTTTTTTAAGATAGAGAGAACGAGAAATAGAAAATAAATTTTAAATAGTTTTTCATGTGGCTTTCGTTGCCCCAACACTCAATTGTGTACATGGTGCTGGGGTTCGAACCCCTGTCCTTCTGCATGCTAGGCAAGCGCAGTAATCTCTGAGCTACTGCTCCAGCCCAATATAGGCTTTTATCATGCCTTTCCTGATGTAGTTATATGCTTTCATTTAGCAGTTAGATGCTGCCAGACTACTAACTTGGTTTCTTAATTTAACATTTATGGCAATTTAATAAGTGACTTGTAAGACTTACAGAGAAAATGGGGCTGAAACTATGAGCCCCTGACCCCTGTCCATGGATGTCCAAAGACATTAAAAAAAATCAATGTGCTAGCAAAGGTGGAGTCAAATGCAAATTCGAACTTGGAACAATAGACCCATGAGAAGAAACTTAATTACAAGAGTGGAAGCATTAGTGAGACTATGTCTTAAAATAAAAATTAAAAAATGGGCTGTGGCTATGGCGCGGGGGTTGAGTGTGGTTTCAATCCCCAGTACCAAAAAAAAAAGAATAGAAGGAGTTTGGAAGTGTGCATATTTCTACTGATTAAAACCATGTTGATAAAAACCACACACACACACACACACACTTGAAAATTAGTTTCAGTAACATGAGTATATTTCATGGGCCACAGCAAGATGAAGTTCTTTGAACTAAAAGAGATTTTACCACTTAGGAAGCTATTCTCACTGAGACGAATCAACTGAAATATACAGATCCAGATCTATGACAGATTTCTTGATTACTGGTTGGCAATTGAGATCTCAGAAACAGTGGTTAATATCGTGTACATGGTGCACAATTGAAGCATTAATTTCTGCTCTTCCAGCAGAAGTATCAATGGTGAGAAATAGTTTATGAATATTTGAATACTCCTCTGGGGAGGTTCAGGGATATTTAAGGGGAAAAAACTCCTGGAGATATTAGAAATATTCTAGTAAGTTGGAAAAAAAGATCAAAATTCTTTTAATTTGGAATAATAATGTAAGTGTGCTCCATTGTTTTTATCTGTAAGTTGGTAAAATTTCCTTATACCCTTGCTCCTTTCTAAAAACACTTGAGCTTAATGAAACCATGATTTCCCCTATGATACCATTGCTTTGATGTGGAAGAGACCAATAATTATTGCTTATCTTCAATAATAACTTAATTTTCATTGAGTTTCTAATTCCCTGAATATACATGATATTTTCCAGTCTCCATTGTGGGTGCATATGGCTATGTGACTAAGTTCTGATCAATTAGATATAATCAGAATTATTGCAACCTATAATAAATCTGCAGAGACTCACCTTAACAGACCTCTGACATATATCCTTTGCTTTGTCTTTGTGCCTTTCTCCATGCTCCTTCCAGAAACACTATGCTATAATCCTGGATGACGAAGATAAGAACAATACACAGTGACAGCAGAGTGTTGAGTCAAGGATGTTGGGTTCATAGAGCAGAGCCACCACTACAGCCTGGAAAAAGGCAAGATAGTACTTCCTCCCACATGTCTGGCACCTGCACTAGAATAGTTAGAAAAGCTGAAGGCTGAATGGACATCTCTGTGCAGCCTTTTTATGGAAGCAGATTGAGCCAATCTATCTCCTGTCTTTCCTTTTGTCTTCCACATTATTCCTTTCCAATCATCTTAAAGGGTCCCCCTTAACCTCCTGGTCACTCCCCAAGATCTTGCCCTCTCAGTTCTGTACATTTCTCTTCTTCTCTATGCTCTTTCCCCAGGTGATGCAATTACCTCCCAAGGCTGCCAATTAATCAAGATCTGGCTAGGATGACATTAAACACTATTGCAACATAACTCCAAACTTGTCTTTTTTTCACTCTCCCCAAACTGCTAGTAGCATTTTGGATGAAAAATGCACATTAAAATCCCCCAGCTCTCACTCTGGCTTCCATCTCTTTCCACTTGAAACCACCTCTTTCTCCTTTTAGTCACGTGATAATGTGTGTCTGATGCCCCAAATTATTTTATCTCAAAAAATATTAGCTTCAAAAACAGAAAGTTCATTATATTTTTGTTGTGGGTGGGGTGATCTAAAACCATGTCCATTATTCCCAGAAAAAACTATGCACTGTCTCTTGCTGTTTCTGTAGCAGTTAGCCTTGCATTTGTTTTTACTAAAAAACATATCATATCAGTTGCTTGACTGTTCATCACTTGTGCCTCAACCAAAGTTTGCAAATAAGTAGCACAGGGATCAAAACTCACATAGCCATGTTGGTTTTTGTTTGTTTGTTTGTTTGTTTGTTTGTTTTGTTCAACACACCATTGTTAAGCAATTGAATTTGAAGGATTGACAAGCACTATGGTTTGAATATGTTTTTCCCCAAAACTGATGCATCGTTTTATTCCCATTATCTTATATTAGTGATGGAAACTTAATCCCTTATTGTGTTTAGTGATGCCGACTTTGGAAAGGAACTGGGGTAGATGAAGTCACCTGGGTGGACTATTCATAATTGAATCCTGTGTCTTTTTAACAAGAGGAATAGAAACCACACAGATACAGAGACATATACATGCATTCCCACCACAATGTGGTAGCCCTTGCCAGCACCTGCACCATGCTTTTTTGACCTTCTATCCCCAGAACCCTGAGCCAAAAACCTTTTTTATTTGTAAAGTACCCTGCCTTAGTTATTTCATTACAAAAAACAAAAAGCTGACTAGTACAAAAGCACCCTCCACTTTCTTGAGCCCCAACTTTCCCTATTGTCTTATTCCGTCTTTTCACATATTCACAAATAAGTTCCTACCCCACTCCCTGTTTCCTAAACTAGATGCCTTAGAGAATACAGATCACAGTCCCTATCAGATGATCAACTCAAGAAGTATCAAGGGAAATGAGATAAAATCATTGTTGTTATTATGGACCTTCCTAGGGCCTAACCTCAAGAAAGAAAGAAAAGAGGTATTATCATGTCCCTAGAATGTTTACATGCTATATAATTATCCATATAATCTTTAATAACTCCTCAAAATAAGTCTTTAAGGATAGAACTCTTTTAAGATACATGACTAACACTAAAATAGTTCAAGTACTTTCCTGAGTTCTTCACTGCACCTCAGGAATACCAGAACAGAAGGTGGGGTAACAGGGAACAGGCTTTGATCATGTTCAGTTTTTAAAAAGGAATAACAATCACTACTACCTCCCCAGCAAGTGATGGCAGCCCCCAGTCAAATCACCACCTGCATCTTCCTCTTAATTCTTTGCAGGGTCCACAGTGAAACTGGGAGGTCTGAGAACAAAAAGTTCCTTTTGCTAGACTTTCTAACATTGAAAGGAAAAATGAGTTTTCTTCCAGCATGCATTTGAAAGTGGGGGATTTTATTTAACCCAAATAAACTTGCTATATCTCATTATAAGAAAGAGAGACAGGAAAAAGAAAGAAAGACATACTGTCTAGGAATATGAATACATTTTACAATTGCTTCAAGACTTAGAGCTTGAATTTTTTAATACATAATATCCTAAGTTGTTTTCTTCATTTCCACCAAAACAACTCTGCAAGTTCAGAGTTTATTTTTTAGACTATTTTTCCAAATCAGTGGAATAAAATTACCATATCTTTCAGCAATATAAAATATTTTAACAGTTTAGCACTTGAAAAAGAACCCCCATCAATCACCAGCAGTAACTGAGGTGCTTTATATACCAAACAACTTAGGCTAAGATTGGAACATCACTGGTGACAAAACAGTTTTCGTCTTTCTAGTTTCTGGCATGTCTTCCCATCAATAGGTGTTAAAACTAAGGTAAAGTCAATCTTGTGGCTCTATTCAAAATATTTCCAGGGCCAGAGGTAGGTAGTGAGAAAATCCTATTCACTTACTAAAAAGTGTAACTACAAATGTTTTCCTGCAAGTACTGCTTGAGGAAAATTCCTTCAGGGCATTATTATCTGTCTAACACCTTTACTACAGAAACTGTTTAGTGATCTTATTAAATACTGGTTGAGTCTGCTAAGTAATAAAAGTACATTTTTAAGGAAATTCATTCCTTGCAAGTGTATTAACATGCAAGCCATTTATCCTCCAAACCTTCCAAAAAGAAAAATCGGTGTTCTATTCTTACATACCACTCTCTGCCAGTGTTTATTTCCCTTCAGTAGTTATGGACAAAGCTACTTCTGAGGGGAAACACGCTGGAATAATGTTTTAGAACTTTATTGTTAACAGATATCAAACTTTAATTAAGAAAGATGAATGCCATCTGAATAAATTTAATTTCAATCCATGTTTAATATAAACATATGTATTATTAGTATATATCTTATATATCCCTATATAATGAAAAGCATCAAATCTTAGGTAATTTTCTCAAAACAGTAAATATTTCTTTCCATCTCTCCTAAACTGGAGAACAACTAATTTCTTAGTCAATGACACTGGAGAAATGCCAGGATAGAGAAAGAAGAGGGCTGAGTAGCAGATTTGTCGTCTACAACTCATTTTTTCAACAAATATCTGTTAAGTGTCTTCTCTGTGCCAGGTAGGGTACTAACTGCAGACTCACTGTGGTATATAAAACTGACTGCCCAAAGAATAGTTTGTGATCCTGGGAAACTATACAGTAACTCAAGAAGGCCATTCTGTATCTCCTCCTAGGGTTGAAGAGGAAGATCTTCAGACATGTGAAAAGAGTCCCACTTCTTTTCTCTTTATGACCCAGTCAGTATAATATATTTACTAGTTCTTCACAATAAGAAAGTGAACCAAGGATATAGGCTACATTGAAACATGATCAGAGTGTGGAACTTTTTATATGTTGCATATTTCATTAGATTTTGTAATAAATTATAGAGGTGGTGTTAAAAATTGAACAGTTTATAAATATGAGGTCTTATTAGCATATATTAAATGTTATTTAATAGAATATTAATAATTTATTAGTTTTAAAATTAATTATCAAATCTCTTTACACAATTAACTCTAATTAATGCAGAGGGATTTCAGAGGGAGGATTTCTACAATTCATGCGCTCTTTTCTAAAATTATTATTAGAGAAACAGCTTGAGTCAAGGTGGTTGCACAGCCCTCAAGCACAGCTCAGTTATTGGGCAGGAAAAAAGTTCTACAAAACAGCATTTTCAATTTTTTGGTACTAGAATCACTAGGGGCTCAGGAAACAAACTGCTTTCAGGGTAATCACACAGTAAGGTAAGAAATTGAGGGCTGTTGAGAGGCTGTGTGCCAGTTTGAGAAAAACTCCTTTAGGGAACTCTAATGTTTCTTTTTCTATATCCTAGAGTTGAAGACTGCCACACTGGACTCTAAACTCCTTAGAGAGAGGGATGGTGTCTCATTCATCTCTGCATATTGATATCCATAACAACAGTTGACACAAGAGTAACCCCTATAATGAGTTGTCAGATGAACACTAATTTCTTCCCCAAAACCCAGACTTTCTCATTCATATAAACATTTTGACCAACTACTGTATATCAGATATTGTGGCAAACTGCTATAAAAGACAGCTAAAATTATGTGTTTCTGCATTTAAAATTATGAAAATAATACCTTCTTAGGGCTATCAGAATAGATCAAATAAAGAGACATTAGCTTCATGTCTACATATAGGAACCATTTCAAAATTTTATATTTCTCAGAGTGCCATGCCACAGATGAAAGCCATAGAATTTTCCCAGGTATTTTCCTTGCATTGCAAAGCAAGGCTGGGACTAGGAGAAAACAGGAAAAGACAGAGGACCTAAAATTTAAATGTAAGATTCACTCTCAGGGCTGCGTAAGTAGCACCCTGTACCTGTGCAACATGGAGAAAGAATACCTCCATACGTTTTGCACTCTGGGTGGCTCCTTGACTTCCAATCCCATTGAAGAATCTCACTGATGAAGATGAATTATTTTTGAACTACTAAAAGTAGCCTCCTTTAGGAGTGTGGGAAGTTAACCTTGTGTTGTAGAAGAGGCATAAGACATTTAGATTTTAAGGACTTATGAGGAAACTGCATTTTTAATGAATTGAATAATGTACCCCAAAGTTTATGTCACCAAGAACTTATGAATGTGGCCATATTTGAAAATAAGGTCTTTGCAGATGTAACCAAGGTAAAATAAAGTGAAAAGGGATTTAGGTGAGCCTCGGTCCAATATGATTGCTGTCTTTATAAGAACGGAAATCCAGACACAGAGCTACAGATCACATGGGAGAAGGTCATGAGAATACAAGGACAAAGACTGGAGTGATGCATCTGTAAGCTAAGGAACTCCAAAGACAGCCAACAACCAGCAGGAGCTAGAAGAGGAAAGGAATAATTGTTTCCTAGAGCCTCTAAATTGTGTCCCTTCTGACACCTTAATTTCAGATTTCTAGCCTTCAGAACTGTGAGACAACCAATTTCTGTTGTTTAAAGCTACTCAGCTTGTGTTAATCTATTATGACATCCCTAGGAAACTAGTGCCTTGCTTCATCATTAAGTGTGAATCCCTGAGGAGGGAAGAAAGAGCATAATCTGTATCTGCAAAGTGCAAGATAGAAACAATCATGACACAGTGTTTGGGGGGCCTTCCATTTCCCTGGGAGGGAGCTATGCATATGAATGGAAAGAAAAAGCAGTGAGTTCTGAAACTAGGGGAGCCAAAAGTGGGAGCAGCTATGAGCTAACTTGGCACTGATGCGGGAGGGGCTTCTCTTCTTCAATGGAAGCCCATAGTGGAACCTCACCATCAATGTCAGGAGAGGAGAAGGGCATCTTGTCATACATTCTAGGGTCAGTGCTCATCAGGGACAAAAGTGCTAGCAAGGATCGAGGAAACAGAAGTTGTTTCCTTCTCTGAATGTGGAAGCTCTCCCTTAATTGGGCTAACTATACTCTAGGAGGTCCTGGGCAATTTGAAGATGGACAGTACAAAGAAAATGTGATGCTTGAAAAGCAAAAGCTATAAAAAGTTTTGCAGAAAGGTGACAAAGACCAAAAGACAATTGGAAGCTAACCAAAAGAAAAATATATGGAAGAACACGTTACGTGGAAAAGATAGCAAAAATGAGGTCCCAAACTGAACCTCTGAAAAGAACTGAGAAAGAACACATAGCCGAAGACCAAGAGTTTCTAGATGTGAAATGAAGCAAATGTTCGATGAGGCACATGGGAATGGGTGGAGTTTATGGGAGTAGAGGAAAACCACTGGATCTTAAAATCAAGGATATACTGTAGATAAATACAAATAAATTTGCAAATGTAAATCATTCTGGTTTCATTAGAAATATATCACCTTACAATTGCATTGTGAGTTAAAAGTATGTTAGTGTGCTAATCTAAGAATTGCATTAGTATTTTTATAATGTTTCTATAGATTATGTGCCTAAATTCCAAACAAACAATTTGCAAGGAAACTCAGTCTATTTCTAAAAGGTAAGGTAGCTATACCTAGAAACTTGCGTCACCCAGAGACGGCCTTGAATCTGGAGAACAGATACAATTCATCATAAATGATTCTCTGGTACCACGGCTTTCTGAATTCCTGATAAGCAAATCTACCACTTTTTCTTGAATTTCATATGCTCTTTTTCCTTGAGAAAGCCAGAAATGCCACCACAGATCTTGTTAAAATTGAACCAGGGACCACAACTATTCTTTGAAATATTCCCTGACCCTAACCCCTGTATGAAGCTTAACAGAGCTGAGAGGAAACTAGACAGAGAATCCCTTCCAATTCCCCAACCAAACCTTGTAATCCTTGGACAACCTATTTTCATTGAAAACCATAGAAAACCCCACTCACTTAGTTTGGATATGAAGTAAGCTGCAAGCCTGTGTTCCCACACTTGCCAGTGAAAAGCAATGGAGATTGAATAAGGATGACAGTGGCCTTCCTTGAATTCTCTTCCTGTCCATGAATTAAATCCTTGTAGAGGTGAGACTCTCATCACCAGGCAGCCCCAGGAAAGAACATGACTGATTGAGTTTATATTATAATACCTGGTACCTCTTATGCCTCCAGGAAGGAGACATAAAATAAAGATGCCTGTACCATGAAATCGTCAAATATGTTCTTCAGAATTCAAGGACTTAATTTATTCATTGACTGGGGCATTTCTTTTTTGAAGGAGAATTAAAGGTGAAAAAAATGCCCTAATCTTTCTGTCACAAAATAAAATATCATCCCTAATGCTCAAATTCATCCGCAGAACACAGTAAAATCCCGCATTATAACTAGTTTTGTAAAAAGTGGAAGCGTATGCAAAGTAATATAAGCAAAGGGAAAATAAAGCAACTGAGTATGAGAAAATAGCTAACAGCAAATGACATTTAGAATGAAAGATAGAAAACCCACACTGTTTTGTTTTATATATAAATAGATCCAGAACAGAAATGCACTAGAGACATTTGATAATCGATATAACATTACCCTGAAGGCCATATACAACTAAAACCTTAAGAACAAAATTCAAGGAAATGGAACATTTAAATTAGAAGGACTTTTAGCAACAAAATGGCAAAAAAAGAAATGCCTTAATGGACTTTGAGATTGGGGAATTTTTAACTTTAGTGTTATTTTTCACAACTAGTTTTGCCAAGCAATGTTAAGGAGAGGGGGAAAAAATGTCTTCAGTCTTTCCTGTCACTGTAGCCTTCGTAATCACCACAATTCAACATGACACCATAACTTGTAAGAAATTCTCCCTGGCATCCATTTAAGTGGACACTAATTGGAAAGTTCAGTGAACAGAAAAAGGCTGTGAACAATATATATTTCAACATGCTGTACCCAACCCTGACCTTAAATGACAAGGAGGGGGAAATGGCTCAACACAGCATCTGCCTTCAGTTCTGTGCTGTGAAAACATGGTGTGCATTAGCTCCAGGGAAATGCCGAGCTTATGGTGAGACCTCAATAAAACCTGAAATCTCCAGGAAAATCGATCTGCTCCGCACACATCTCTATAAAGAAGTATCTATATCCCCAGCAGTGAAGTTAGGGGCTTCTAGGGTAAAGACACAATGATGAGATATTGTTGAAGACCTGAGCTCTGAAAACAGGAAAAGGAGATGTCATCTTTGGTTCCACCTATTCTTGGGCAAAGCACTTCACCTCCTAGATTTGCCTTCTGTAAAGTAGGCATAGTGATAACAACAGGGTAGGCTATATGGAGGGCTGTCTTCACTTGTATAAATATAACACAGAACCTGCCATGTAGTCAGTGCTGCTGTAACCACGGTAGCACACACTGAGGATCACATACAAAATTTTGTCTCTCCCTTTAACCTTCTTATCATCCCCCTTGTACAGATGAAATCACTGAGACAGAGAAAAGGTAAGTAAGTTGCCTAACGTCACACAGCTGTTGAGTGGCGCACTGACACTTGAATGCATTATGCTTCCAGCTTTCACATGCTGCTTCCCATTCCATTTTATAGAATTTTTAAAAAAGGAAAGTATAGTACTTATTCTGGGAATAATTCTAGGAATTCTAAGAATTTTAAGAGGTTGTTGATGAAAACAATTTTTAGAGGAACTGTTCCATTAGTGCCCTGACTGCTGGATCTTCTGATGCAGCACAGAGACCTGTAGGAGACTATGAAATCCATTGTTTCTATACCCAGCATCTTTTGTGAATGCTGACTCCTGTGAACAGATCCTACCACATAGTCATTGGGTTCAACATCCATTCAGGCCTGATCATTTACAGAATTTGCTTCCTTGGGCACTGTGATTTCAGAGATGGATGCATCATCCAAGTGAAGCTCGTCAGACTGCTGTCCTGGTGCTGCTAGAGTTACTGGGAGAGAAACATTCCCTTTCAAGTGAGATTTCAAAGATGAGAAGATGTGAGTCTAGAATATTTAGTGATTCTTCAGTGTCCATATTTCATGCTGTGGGTCAAAAGCCTACTTTCAGAATGTAGACAAGATAGAACAAGTAAAATAAGAGACACAAAGTGAGATCCCTAATGAGAACCAGTTCTGTAGTGCACCATGGCTGTAGCTCTTTCAGTCCTCTGAGCTTGACCCGGTAGTCCTCCTAGCCAAGTGAGGCAATGTATTTCATTTTGGCATAAGCCAGTCTGCCATTGAAGAGCCTTAAGATCCCTGTTCAAAGTTTTGATGAAATGTATGTCTATCTGAAATCTTGTTGACTTAAGTAGTTTGTCATCATTTGTGTCCACCACTGCTCCCTTCATTGGAATATTTGTTAGTCAGCTTTATAATGCTATAACCAAAAATCCCAACAAGACCAACTTAGCCAGGATGAGGCATGATGATTACAATCTCAAGGTCAGCCTTAGCAACTTAGCAAGACCCTGTCCCAAAATTTTAAAAGGGCTGGGGATGTACACCCCCACACCAAAAAAAAAGACCAACTCAGAGAAGAAAAAGTTTATTTGCCTTACTGTTTCAGAGGTTCAGTCCATGCTTGGCTGGTTCCATTGCCCTGGGCCCAAGATGAGGTACAGCATCACAGCTGAAGGGTACAGTGGAAGAAAGCTGCTCAGCTCATGGTGAGATTGGGAGCCAGAGAGAGAAAGAGGAAAGGGCCACAGAGAAGATGCACCTTCTGTGACATGCCCCCCAGTGACCCACCTCCTTCAGCCATGCCTCACCTGCCTATAGTTACCATCCCATCCATTCAAACTAGGATGGACTGATTATATTTCAATTCTCATGACCTAATCTGTTCACCTCTGAATACTTCTGCATTAACACAGGAGCTTTTGGGGGACACCTCGTATATAAACCATAACAGAATGCAATTCTATGAGAGAAGAACTTTAGTGTATTTCATTTACTGCTCTATCTCCAGCACCTAGAAAAAAGCCCTGCACATAGGAATACTCAATTAAAAGTGGTGAAAGAGTGAGCGGATGGATTTTGTTCTCAGTAGAATGGGAAGCTCTGTAGAATTTTCACAGGAGTGACTAATATTTGCTAAAAGATACTCTGGCCACTGTTTGAAGATGGCTGTGGATGACTGTTTTGTTGCCTTTCCTTTGCTCACAGAATTCAGTTGGTTTATTAGATTAGGTGCCTGGTGCAGGAGTTCAAGAGCCACACTTAGAAAACAGTGATCTTTTTCTATGGGAAAATGGATGCATTTGTGCAAGGTAAGCATCACAAATCTGAAATCCAAAATGTCCCCAAATCCAAAACCCTGTGTATACCACTATGATGCACAAGTGGAAAATTTCACACGACCTCAGGAGGCAGATTACAGACAAACTATGGGTACACTAACAGCATGGTATAAAATTAACTTCTGCAATGTTATCAGGTGAATTTGAAACATAAATGAATTTTATGTTGTTATAGTGTAGATGTGAGGTGCTTCCCAAAAGCTAACATGTGAGACAATGCACGAAAGTTTAGAGATGAAATGATTGGGTTATGAGAGCCTTAACCCAATCAGTGAATTTATCTCCTAATAGGGATTAACTGAGAGGTAACTGTAGATGGGTATGGTGTGACTGGAGGAGGTGGGTCCCTGGGTGGTGGTGTCTTTGGGGTTTATATTTTGTCCTTGTTGAACAGAGCTAGCGTGCTCTCGCGTGCGGTCCCTCCTCCTTCTCCTTCTCCTCCTCCTCCTCCTCCTCCTCCTCCT
>PVKS010036880.1:0-19032 GCA_004027875.1 Aplodontia rufa
GGGGGGAGGGATAAGGGTGGGTAATTGGGGGAGGGCTCTTGGGGGTAAATCTAATTTTCAGAATTTATATATATATTATATTATTTCCTTAGAAGCTTGTTTGATTGTTCATCATATAAATTTCTGAATAAAATAAATTTAAAAAAATAAAATTACTATATACATTAAAAACATAGTTCAAATTTAGATAGAGTTGCGCTTAGATATTTAAAGTTTGAAACGGGTGCTAGACACTAAAAGGGTGCACTCAAGTCGGAAGCTGGATTAAAAGTGACGAACGGAGCTGGAGATGGAAATGCAGAATCACTGACTTGGGGGTGGCACTCGCAGCCCCGGGGGTGGGAGGGGACAGTGGAGATAGGCCTGGCAGGAAATCCTGCAAGTGACAAGACCAGAACCATCAATGAACTGGACAGGGGCACCCAGTGGAGCTGCGGGCACGGGAGCTAAGCTGGAACAGGTGGCGGAGAGACCGAGGATGGAGAAGGGGAGAGAACCTGACCGGCTGCTGCCTTTCAGGCTCTGCACCTGGAAGGAGGGGAAGGCTATGCTTCTTCCACTGAGATGGGACACACAGGGCCGTGTTCGTGTCCTGCTGGGAGTGATGGAGGAGAAAGGTGGGAATCTCCCAACCGAAAAGGAGTAGCTGGGAAGGAGGAGGAGCAGGCGGCAAGGAGCCCAAGCAGAGGCGTTGGCTTCAGATGGACAGAGACTCTTCTCCAACTTTCTGGGTATCAGTTCATTAGTGTCTGTCGTTATTATACCTTTGGTTTCTAAGCAACGGGTAATTGCTACATGCTTCCGTGTTTATCCACAAGTCCCAGCCTAGAGGAAAGGAAGGAGCAGGCAGTGAGAGGACCACAGCACCTTTCAGGCCTCCACTCTGACTCTGTCACCTCGGACGGCTGTCTCCGTGGGTTGTCACTTAACCTCCTGAAGAGCAATACGAGTGATATTTATTTCTATCTCTATTGGACAGTTCACATGAGACAGTGCGTAACAAAAACTTGACCATAGCACCTGGGTTATAGGAAACACGAAAGCCTAGGATGAATCATGATTTATTATTTTATTGCTCATATGTCTTTATTAATGTGCAATTTTTTTCTCATGATAAGGTTGTTTTAAGGTGCATGATTGCAATGACTGTGTGACACTTTTGTTTTTTTGGGGAAACTCGCATCATCCCAGTACTTACATATCCATGCAGCCGTTTGCTGATCCCATGTCCGCCCCCCAGGATTATGAAGCTCATTAGCAGCTCCCTGTCCTGGACCTTCGAGAACAAATTCTAATGACTAAGTCTTGTGTACAGGGTTGGACAGAACTGGAAAATAATAAAAAGGTCTTGCAACTCTAAAATATTTATTCCTGTGAGATAGATTTGCTTGCGTGTATCTTACGGCACATTCTATGTTTAGAAATTCCCTGTGAGAATGGGACTATCAGACAATGAAAATATCACATTTTAGAATGTGTGGAATGCAGCTAAAGAAATACTAAGAGGGAGATTTATAGTTTGAGAAGCATTATTTGGGCTGGAGCAGTGGCTCAGTGGTAGAATGCTTGCCTGTCATGCGTGAGGATCCAGGTTCAAACCCCAGCACCACAACTATGTGTTGGAAAAACAGAAACCAGATGAAAATCTAAGTAAAATTGATCTCTCTTTCTCTGTCTCTCCCTCTCTCTCTCTTTAAAATATATATATTTGTTTTAAATAAGTGAGCTGAATTATGAAGAAGCTAAAAGAAAAAATAACAACAAAGAATAAATTTAGAGAAAAAGGAAGGAAGACGATAATCAAAATATGATCATAAATTAATGAAGTAGAAAACAACCAAAAGTCAGAAATGATCCAAAAAAGAAAAAGTTGGTGCTTGTTGACAAGATTAATAAAATAGATAACCCTGTGATAAGACTAATCAAGAAAATTTTTTACACAAACTAAGAATAGATGAAAATGACATTCACCTATCAAAAATGTACATCAAAACCTCACACTTAATTTTGAAAGAGTAGATGTATTCCTGTAGACTCAGGAACAAGATGCTCAGCTTTACTGCTTCCTTTTAATGTTTTAGTAGCAATAGTAGCCTCTGTAATAAAAAAAGAAAATGAAAAGTGAAAAAAACATATAAAAAGAGATAAAATTAATATCATTTGCATAAAATATAATTGTCCGTGTAGGATATCAAGATATTCTATATGTAAACCAATAGAACTAATAAGAAAGTTTAGAAAGATCATTGATTACAAAACTGGTATTTTAAAAATGGTGTTTCTACATAAGGGCAATGCCAATAACAAATATATGTAAATAGCAAAAAGAAACTCTTAATGCACAAAATTATAAAATGTTACTGAAGGATGGATAAAATAGGCTCATTGGAGAGACCAACACATTTATAGATGAAAGAGACAGAAATTTAGGTCTCCCCCCCCAAAAAAAAATTAGAACCACAAAGGAGAAAGCTTCATCTCGTTTTATTGTAATTCTTTCTAGATTTTTTCTCTATGTATCTTTCATACATTTGAGATCATATTCTCTATGATTTTTTTCTATGTCATGAGAATGTTGATATTCTCTAAATTAACTTTTAAATTTGGTGTAATTCCAAGAAAAACCCCAATGGGATTTTTTCATCAAACTAAACTAATTAATTCTAAAATTAATATAAGAAAGTAAGATACACCAATATTTTAGTCATGATAATGGAAATTGTGAGGCATGGCAGGAGCTAAGGAAAAGGATCAGAAAAGACCCAAGCACCTACCACGCAGGTGCGTGATGGTGGTGGCACTGTACATGAGGGAGGGGGACAGGAACCACACTGCCACCTCTCAAGGTGGACACCAGCCCTGTGTTCCCTCCGACGAGGGTTGATCTTCCTCTCGTACCTGGGAAGGAGGTGCTCTGAGCAAGAGACACCAGAATTCTCTTCCTAGGGGAAAAGCCTGCCATTATAATTCAGCAAGGAGCATTCTTTTCCATAGTTGTCACTCAGGAGGTAACCCAGCTGCTCCTGGCACAGAGGCAAATGTGCACCCAGATGATTCCCAGCCCCCAGGGCAAGCCAGGAACGAAGTCTTAAGGCAAGGAGGAGGGAACCAAAAATGGCTACGAAGATGCCAGAGCAGACGTGAAGTGCTAAAGGGGGAACTGAAAAGGCTCGAAAATAAGCTGGATTTCACAGCGTTCCCCCCCGCCCCCAGCGTCTGCCTTGAGGCATGACTTAGGCTATTTCTATCCTTAGAGCTTCTCTAGCTGTGTGTGTGGGACATGGGGAGGATGTAAGAAAAGAGAAGCAAAGGAATATAATGTCGACCCATGAGGTTGCAGTTAGTTCTCTAAATGAATCAAAGCTGTTCAGAATTCATCTGTGTATCACCCTCTCTGTGCCCATGTGTGTGGACTCAGCTTGCAGTCTCCTATCAGTGATTGCCCATCTTCTAACCAATCCTTTAATCAGTTGGGGAAGAGCAATTCTGCCTGCTACAGGGATAAACCACAGGGAGAGTGAGAGGGGAGAGGGGAGAAGGGGGATTTTAAAGTTGGGAAATACTTTTGAAATCAGAAAAGAAATGATAGCAAAAAAAATATTTTTCTGTCTAATAATGAAAGAAAGCAAGACACATGGATGTGTCCACCAAACTGGGAAATCTCTATGAAAGCATTTGGTGAAAGGAGACTGGGACAGTGAGAAAAACAGTGGCAAACTTTCCAGAAAGCATTTGGCATTATGTACCAATGTTGAAAACCCATGCTTCACATATTTCAGGTCTGGAAAATCTTCATACAGAAAGTTCTAGAAAACTCAGAGGCACAAAAATGTTCTTTGTTGCAGCATGACTTAAAGTAGATAAAAGAATGGTAAACACTCTAAATATTTAACAATAAGAATCGTTTAGTAAATTATGATATGTCCACAAGAGGAATATTATATAGCCATGAAAAGAAGAGTCATAAAGGTTTATAACATGAAAATTTTTTGATTATGTGAAGTAGACAAAAGTAGACATATGGATATACAAAAAAAGAAAAATAGAAAAAATTAGAGAATATGATCTCAAAGATATAAGTGCTCACAGCGGAAAATATTAGAAATAATTACAATAAAATCACAGTATGTTTTTCTAGCTTTTTTTAACCCAAATTTCTGTCAAGCACTTCAAGATCTACCTTCTGGCAACCCAAACAACCTTATATCTGCTCCCATGTCTTAACAAAACCTTTTTAAAAGTCAAGAGTGCAAGACCCTCATAGCTTCTGACATGACCACGCCTTCTTTCCGAATTGCAGGCGAGGGCTCTGAGAGTCGGGCAGTTGAAAGCACAGAGCAGGCTTGACAAAGGGCTGCTCTTCTCGGAGTGCACAGGGTTACCTGGCACTCATTTGGGTTTGGAGCATCACTATTTTTATCCCAGGAGAAGTGTTATCTGCCAAGGGAATCTTTCACCCTTTCAAAGACGTCAACAGCCTCCACGATTTGCAAAAGCAGCTCAGCAAATAGGAATTCTTCACGAGGCACGGGCAGGTGCGACGCGAGAAGCTCAGAGCTGGCTGCACCGGGCCCACTCTGGAAGAGAAAACAGGTCCTTGGCTGCTTAGGACAGGCACTGCTGGGATCCTGCGGGACGAGACAGGCTACCAGCTGACCGGTGTCTTCATTTACTCCAAATCTCAATGCACCTGACCTTTTCAGGTGATTCATCCGAACATCCCCGGTTCATCCTGAATGGCTCTGTGGCTAAACAACGGCCACACACCTTCTGTTGAATCCATCAAGAGAGGGATTTTGTTTTCTTTTTTAAGAGAAAGGGACGGTGGAGAGAGAGAAAGAGAGAATCAGTTTTATTTAGTTTTTCATGCGACTTTCATTGCTCCAACACTTCATTGCGTACGTGGTGCTGGGGTTCGAACCTGCGTCCTCGCGCCTGCCAGGCAAGCGCCATAACCGCTGAGCCACCGCTCCAGCCCAAGAGAGAGCGCCTGTCCTGAGAAAAATGTCCAACCTTTAAAAATTTGAACCTTTGGGGCTGGAGCGGTGGCTCGGCGGTTGCAGTGCTTGCCTGGCATGCACGAGTACATGAGTTCGAATTCCAGCAAAGTCTCAGAGCAACAAAGGTCACATGAAAAACTAAATAAAAGTTCTCTCTCTTTCTCCCTCTGTCCCTCTCTCTTTTAAAAAAAAATTTGAACCTTACTTTGAAAATGATCCATATGGCTGGATTTATTTTAAGAGGGGACAATATAAGTTTAACCACCAGAACCACAGAACTTGCGTCCTGCAGCATTTAATGACCGCTTTAGTTGTGAAAATAAAACTAAAGAACACTATCTGAAGCTATATATACTTTTGGTTGTCATTTTCCAACTTAAGTATCATGAATGTAAACAATGACAGATGTCTGTTACCATCATCCTGGGATACATTTGCATGAATTCCCGTCAGAGGAAAGCTGTTCTAAGTGTCACAACACAGGGATGGCACATTACCTGCTGTTCACAGTAGCATCCAGGCCACCTGTACTTTTTTTTTTTTTTGGATGGCACAGGACTTAATGACACAATTTGACATAAAAGGAATTGCTTTTACAATGACATGTTTTAAAGTAAATAAGAGGAAATTTAAAAAAATCTCTCCATCCACTCTAGAACGCATTCATGGCATCCCTGGTTGAGCACTTTCCCAGGGTTGTCATATCAAAGTACCCCAAACTGGGTGTCTTAAAACACCAGGAATTTATGGCTGCGGGACTGGAAGCTGGAAACTGAAATCCACGTGTTAGCAGGGCCATGTGCCCTCCAAACCCAGTTGGGAAAAACCTTTGCTTGCTTTCTGTTTGCTGTGGATCTGTGACCTGCCCGGGCTTGCTGCTCGGCCTCTCCAGTCTCTGCCTCCTTCATCACCTGGCGTTCTCCGTGCGACTCTGTCCTCAGTGGCCATCTCCTTGCAAGGAGCCTAGTCATTTGGATGAGGTCTACCTCAGCATGACCTCATCTTCACTAACTGCATGTGCAATGACCCTATTTCCAAATAAGGTCACAGTCGGAGGTCCTGGAGGTTAAGACTTCAACTTAGCTTTTGGAGCTTATCAGCCTCAGTGCTTGTGGAGTCTGTGGACTTGGGGTTAAGAGCTGTGGAGGTAGAGGGGCAGCGTGGGGACCCTGTGGCCAGAGAGCATGAAGCAAGGGTGCTGAGAAGGAGCCTGCTTTGCAATCTTGCCCGCAGATCTGTGGTAGCGACCTCTCCCCGCGGATGTGGGTGCAGGGACGCAATGGCCTTATCGGGTCAGTTCCCCCCTCGAAGCACTCGCTCTGCACTTGAATTCAGGCTGCAAAGTGAACTTTGCGGTCACCGCCAGGACACTCTCTGCTGCGTGCCATATGTTTGAAAATGTCTAAATTTTGTGCAGAGACACACGGACAGTGTTCCTGTAAGAGGAGTTACATAATTAGGGCATGGTCTTGCATAATAATTAGCATGTGTAATTAGGCACAGACTTCTTGTCCTTTAATTAGACAATCAAGACATCTAATTACAAAATTAAGATGTAATTACGTGGCCTAAGATCTTCATAGTTCCTTCCACCCATTTGAGATCACATTTAGAAAAGAATTCACAAAAAACCTGACGAAGAAATCAAGATCGACTCCTGATTTGAAGGTGTTAAAGAAAATGTTAAGTGATCGTTTCCCTTCAGTGCAAGGGGAGTCGTTTAAAATATCATCACCTCCTGGAAGGAACGACTTTTACCAACAGGGCCTCAACCTTTTGCACACGCACACTCATGAAGAGGAATATTGGCATGACTAATCCACGTAATTTACCATGTCTCTGAGTGCAGTTTATAATTACACTCGAACGTGGCCTTAAAGGTGATGTCCTGGGAATTCGTTCAAACCTAATAATGCCCCCAAGGAAATCTTCGGAGAGCTGAGGGGAGAACTGCCCTCCCCTTCCCCCTGGCAGCCACTTTAAAATGGACCCACAAACTCACACCTAAGTTGTGCCGAATTTTCCCTGAACGCTGGAGTATTTGCTGAAATGTTCCTAAGTGCTCCTGAGCACACTGCAGGTGGAAAGGGTCACAGACCTGAGCAAATATTCCATCCTTCCAACAAGAAAGTGATTCTTTCAGCAGGTTTTTTTTTTCTTTAGCTCCAGTTCTCCCAGGAAATCAGATTCTAGTGCTATTCTTTGTTATTTTTTCCTTGCTCCTAAATTGTGATTTGGGCTGATCTCTGCGTGACGCTAAACACCCAGTTTGACTCATTAACCTTTTTGGACTAACTGAACTTTTGACCTAATTGGCTGGCTGGTTGGGGATCAGAGCCATATGTCCGGGTTTTCCAAGCCAGCTCTGACTTTAACTGTGTTATCCCTCTGTTCCCATAAACTGCTAAAATATCCTGGTAATTCCAATGTTTTGACAGCCACACTGCACTTCTCAGACTGCTGCTTTCTCCTGGGAAGTGGCACAGAAATCTGTCGGTCCACACTTACTGATTTTTTGGTTAAGAAAATCTGTTTCCCATACGGTCTCAGGCCAGGAACACGAAGGCTGAAAGAGGCGCTATGTGGTTGGCGACCGGGTCTCCTCTCCAGGACTGGCCTCTGTCCTTTATTTTTCTGTACGAAGCCATGGAACGTGATGAGGGACAAATTACGTACAAAGGGGGAGTCAGCCGTGACCAGGAAAATAAGCAGACGATCAGGAAACACTTTCTGCGGTTGTTAGGGCTGCTCCTTGCTTTCTGAGCCATTGCTAGCTGGAGATTTATGGGCAGAGGCACTGAACAGGGTGAGGCTGTTTCTGAGGCCACTGATGGGTTCTCGGTGAGGGAGGGGCACTTGGCAGCCTCCTCCCCAGCTCTAAGGTTTCCCAACCCATTGATCTCCAGCCTGTCCCTCAAGCGGGAGGAATTTCTGGGTTCCTGTCCTACCTACCACAGGCCTCTACCCTAGATGTGTTCACTGCACACTTATCCTCACTTGCAGAGAAGTCGACACTTCTGATTCCTAATGGGCCTCAGCATGACTGCGAACCCCGATTGCTTTGTTTTTAAACTTGGCTTCTCCCTGTAGGTATTCCACATCGGCATTCTCCAGATTGGAGAAACTGGGCATCGGGCATCCCAAGCCGTCTCCTTTTATTGGAAACTTGACATTTTTCCGCCAGGTAAGGCTCTGACTTGCTGTCACTCATCCATTCACCCCAAGCCCCATTTATTAAGCATTGAAATGTGCCAGGTCCAAGAAGGCCACAGAGGGATGTCAAAGTGGAATATTACTCAACTGGGCACAGTGACGCACGCCTGTGATCCCAGCCACTCAGGAATCTGAGGCAGGAGGATCTCAAGTTCAAGGTCAGCCTCAGTGACTAAGTGAGGCCTTAAGCAATTTAGCAAGACCCTGTCTCAAAATGAAAAGTTAAAAAAAAAAGGGGGATAGGGGGCTGGGGATCGACTCACTGGTTAAATACTGCTGGGTTCAATCCCTGATATCGAAAATAAAAAATAAAATTTGAAAAAAGAATATCACTCTTCAAGGGACAAGAATTTAGAATCTAAGAGTTGACATAGACTGAAGTGGAAAGGGCGTGGCGCAGGGCAGGGTGAGCCCTGGTGGCATTACGGTGCAGAGAATTCAAGGTGAGGTGAGTCAGACATTGTTCTAAGTCTCGATCCCAGGGAACTCAGGGTATGGCCGTGGGGGACCAGGTGAAGGGTTGGGAGGGCAGCAGGTTCAGGGAGAAAGCATGTTTTGCATTACGGGTGTAGACTTTGCCTCCACTTCTACGGTTATTCTTGTTTTCTCACATTGGATTTTCGTAGAAGTCTGTTGGCTTATTCTGCTAACTCGGGGGGGACACTGAGCCCAGGCCCAATGTCAGAAACCCACCGATCCTGGGTGGGAAGAGCCACACAAAAGCAGGAAGGATGCAACTGGGGCTCTGCTCACGTGGAAACCCTGATAATAACCCTTAAGGGTCCCCCGGAAGGACTAGTCCTTGACCACAGCTCTGCCTGTCCTGTTTCCTCCCCTCCTCGATTTCTCTCCTCGTCTCTTCCGTCTCTTTCTCTGTCCATGTACTGTTGTCATCTTCTCTCCTGTCCCTCTCTGGGGTGACCAGTTCGCAGACAACGACCCCATCGAGGTTTCCCGTAGATCTTCCAAGCATGAGTGAAGAAACTGAAAAGTGTCAAACAGAACAACAGACCCGATAAGGAACTCAAGGAACATCGTCTCACGCTATGCCATGGGAGAACGATCCGCTGCGTTCCGCTGAGTGGTTAATCTGGTGTTCACATTGGAGGAGGGCAGTGTGACCGTGGACGTGAGCAGAACCCGGAGCTGCTGCCTCTCGTAATTCCCACATATGCTCCTCTCAGCCAAGCATTGCCGTGTGTGCAAACCCTGCCAAGTTCTTTCTAGAACATACTCATCTCAGTGACTGCTCTTATGTTCGTATAAGCTTGCCTTGATAGAAAGCAGGCGACGCTCTGACGTTGAGTGGATTCAATGGGAACAGAGTGTGCTTCTACTCAAGACAGCCATTTCCAGTCACCGTCACCCCCCAGGTATCTGCCCACTCACTCCGTTCCCACCACACACCTAGCACTTCCACCCCACTTCCATTCCATCTCATGAGTATTTCATGTCTATGGCCCTCCCAACACATCTAACATATCCCAACCCCACCCGTGGGACCTGGCTCTGTGCCCACACACCCACTCCACCTCCAGCACACAACCCTGTCCCTACAGCACAGAGGGTCCAGACTTTTCTGACCCTCCACCCAGCTTGCCCCCGGTGCAACTTCAGGTAGGTTCCCTGTAAAATACACCCAGCATTTTGTCCTACATAGTCACTCAAAGGTTCTTATGTGCTGAATATGTTGGTTTTACTTAAAACCTAACTTAGATCATGAGAATTCCAAATCTGTAATAATTCAGATAGACTCAGGAGAAGTTTTCATGGCCAAGTCATAACAGTAACAGGAACCAAATCTCAGAGGGGGACACTATAGTTGAGAATGCAAACAATTCCAAATACTTTAGCAGCGATTACCCACAGATAGTTAAGTCTTGAACTGGAGCAGTGGCTGAGTGATTGGAGTGCTTGCCTGGCAAGGGCAAGAACCTGGGTTCAAACCCCAGCAACGCACATACAACTAAGTGTTGGAGAAACAAAGGCCAGATGGAAAAATGAATAAAATTGATTCTCCTCCTCCTCTTCCTTCTTTTCTCTTCCTCCTCTTCCTCCTCCTTCTCCTCCTCCTCCTCCTCCTTCTCCTCCTCTTCTTCTCTCTTAAACAATTTAAGTCCTGGTGATCTCTTCTGTCCCTTAAAGCAGAGCTGCCTGAAAGTATTGCTTGGCAACATTTTTTGAAGCCATTCGTTTCCCACTATTCCACAGTACTTGAAAGCGATATGACCTCATTCTTCTTTGTTGTTTGTGTAACTGGTGCTTACTGTTCCAGATCCTTTTTACGTTTCTGAGTAAGTCTGAATAACTGAAATTTTGCAGAATCTTTTTCTCACTGTAACGCTGTCTTCCTCAGGGTTTCTGGGAAAGCCAAATGGAGCTCAGAAGGCGATACGGACCTCTGTGTGGGTAAGAAGGAAGCTCAATTTTTCTGTCTGTGTTGGCTTCTGCATGTGGAGCTGATGTGGAAGTAATGAAATGCAGAGAGACACTGCCCAACTCTGTTTTTCGAGGGGCCCTCTAGGAAGTTCCCTAAGGCAGACCCTAGGATTTTTTCTATTTTACCATGCGCCCCCAGAACACTTCCAGGTTTTGGCCTGGCTGGGCTGGGTCCTTCATTGGCACTTTCTTACCACGCTGGGAAGGTTGCAGCAGGACAGGTGGCCCTCCCTGCCTCAGCAAGAAGTCCAATCTGCCTTGCCAGCGGGGCAGGCCTTGCCCTGTGCGGTTCTGCCCTGGGGGTGCAGATGGTGCAATCCATCATCCGAACCAGGAAGCTTGGGAGAGTGAACGGAAATGCTGTGGGCACCTGCTCAGGACATGGGGCTGAACGCAGCCGGCCCTGCGCACCAGGAGCTAGGGTGCGCAGGACATGGTGTAGCCCTTCCCCTGAGTTCCCTGAGCTTGTTCCGAATCCGATGAACGAGCCGCGCTGGGGCCACTTTCTCTGTCTAAGATCTAACAGGCTTGCGTCATACTGGATTCCTCCCTGTTCTTGCACGCCAGAGTCCAGTTTTTCCGCATCTTCTCCACGGTCACTGGGTCATCAGTAGCGTCCTATTCCATATCCCTAGGTCAGTGGTAACTTTTTAAGGTGCACTGAAGCTCTGTTTTGTGCTATTGCACGTCCAATGGGGTCCAGAGGCTTGTGAGTCTTTCTGTGGGTAGCACTGGGGCCATCTGTTCTCTCAGCACTCGTTTTTGGAAAGGATTGTCCTCTACTCTGTGACAAAGAGACCCACAGCTCTGGCCGAGCACTCTAACTACTCCTTGATTTTTTGTATAATTCTGAAAAATTAATAAATTAAGATGCTGTTATTAGGGGCTAAAGCAGTGCCTCAGGTGTTGGAGCTCTTGTCTGGAATGCGCAAGGACGTGGGTTTGAACCCCAGCACCACAGACCCAGCTAAGAGTGGGAGAAACAAAGACCAGATGGAAAAATAAATAAAATTGATTCTCACTCTTAAAAAAAGAAGAAAATGAAAGAAAAGATGCTGTTATTAGATATTCTCTTTTAGTTTGTCATTCTGCATAACAACACTCTGTCCCATAAACCGCAATGTATTATCTGCCATGTGTCTAGGCATTGGCTGGAGTTGGCTGGCCTGAGCTCCACTTGGCTGGAAGGTCTCTCTTGACTTCCTGGTGGGTCTGCTGGGCAGGGGGTCATCCATGGGGCTTGCTCTGACCTCTTATGCTCCATGGAAGAACGGGTGCAGCAGGGCAGGGTCTGTTTACGGTGAAGGCAAAGACACCAGAGCAGGAAGCATTGTTTGGTGGTGTCTGTTAACATCTGTTGGCCAAAGCTACATGGCCAAACCCAGCATCAGGGCAGGAGGCCCAGGGTGGCCCCTGGGAAGCCAAGGCCCCTCAAGGAGCCTGCTATTAGTGGAGTAGCAGGTCTGATGGAAGGGTCGGGGCAGCGCACATCTTTAAATAAGAAACAACTCCGCCTCACCCTAGGCATGCTTTCAACTTGGCCTTCACCTGGTTTTCTTTTTGTGCATAGTGTTGGGAGTGTGGCCCGAATGGCGGCACTGATATCTATGCCTGCAGGTGACCACTCTCTCTGAGAGATTGCACATTCAGTGACAGATGCAATGAGACAAGTTCCGTTTTAATATCCTTTATTTAACACAGCATTCAATGGTATTAATACCACAATTCTAAAGGGATGTCACACTACAAATCACACACACTCTCCTATATTCTTATCTTACTTAGTCAGGGCACACATATAATATAATCTAATAATTACACACCACTTATAGGCTATTCTTAATGCAATAAGCTCAGGGCAATAGGTAAGGAATAAGCTCATAGTCCTCTCACCAGCAGCAGTGTGACGTCCATGGTTACCAGCAGAATGCACGCAGAGTTGTTGGGCAGGGCAGGCGCTCTCCTGGAGCGGAGGTCAAATTGAAGAATCGGGCAGGCAGGCGCTCACCAGCGAGCCGAGATCAGGCACTCTCCAGGCAGAGTGGAGGTTGCTGGGTTCCCCATAGTGAGCTGCTTCAGACTCTGGCACGGAGTTGCTGGGTTTGATGGCAGGTTAAGCGGGTTGCGAGGGATGGAGAGGAGGGGTGCAATGGGCGTAAGGACCAACGTCAATACGCTACCATTGTGGAGCATGTCTCCGATTCCTTGGTTGCAGGCCTCAGTTTTTATCCTCTTTTTGGGTGGTCCAGGCCCAATTGTGGGTTTTCTCAAATGGATATTTGGGTAGGTCTTATATGGTTAGCGTGATAAGGGTCCAGCCCAAGGAAATTTCCGGCACATTCCAGGGATTGCCTTACAGCTGTTAATCTGCTGGGAGTTTACTGCTATCTGGTACAACGCAGGAGCTGTGACTCAGGCTGAGTTGCTTCACTGCGTGACTTGCGTTTTGGAAGCTTGCTCTGTGTACTAGACTATGTCTCTGTCCACTCTGGACACATAGCTTCTGGCTTTACGCGTGACAGGCTCTCTATCAAGTCTCGAGGGATGGAGCCGTTTTCCTTTCTCTTATGCTGTTCTATTGCTTGTTTTATTCATTTCATTTCATTTCTTTTCTTTCTTTTCTTTTTTTAACCAGGGATTGAATCCAGGGGCACTTAACCACTGAGGCACATCTTCAGCCCTTTTTATATTTTATTTTGAGATAGGGAGGGTTTCCATAGGTTGCTTAGGGCCTTGCTAAGTTACTGAGGCTGGCTTTGAACTTGCGATCTTCTTGCCTCAGACTCCCAAGTTGCTGGGATTGCAGGTGTATGCCATCGTGCCTGGCTGTTCTATTGCTCTTTAAAAGTTGTCATTACAGCTCTCTCTTTCCAATAGTCTCTTTCTACAACTGAGCTCGACCTTGACCTTGAAGCCATCTCCTATGTGTCTGAGATGTAGCACTGACTCAGAATGGTGATGTCTTCATCAGAACTAGAAAAAGTCCTTCCTGAGTTTGAATACTAGGACTCCCCTCCCTTGAGTACTTCTTGTACAGATTTCCAGGGTGGAAATTTAAAATGTCAGAGGAAGCGTTTAGAGAGCACTGTATTAACTGATGTGTGTGTGAGGGGTGGGGAGGCCGGTGGAGTGAATTGGTTTCCTTGACGACAGGATGTCCAATCAACTTTCCTCCCGACTTTAACTAAGTTCGCACGATTTATCCTCATTTCAAGAAAACTTAAATCATAGTGAATGATTTCAAATGAGGTTGCAGAGATCAAAATTGCAGTATCTTCTCTCCTCTTTGTTCCCACATCTGGTAAAAGGACAGGTGACTGCATAATTTCTTTATACAAAGCCAACAACTTTTTCCCTTTAAATAAAAAAAAAAAAAAAAAAAAAAGGAAAAATCATCAGATCCTGGCTTCTTTGTAAATGGGTTCTCTCCCAGATCTCGAGCAACCTGGTGACAGGGCAAACACAGCAGAGTTGAATTAGGCTACATCTAAGCTCCTTTCTGACTCTAGATAGCATATTCTTAACTGCTTTAATATCAGCAAAGTGGTTTTGCTGATTGGGCATGTCAAAGAGGACTTCGTTCCATGAACAGCAAAGAACCTTCTTTTAGGAAACAATGGGGTTTCGATGGCATTGATTTTTAGACTACTTTTATTATTTGGAAATGGAATCCCAGCTTGGTCCTCTTAAAATTTGAAATAATAGGTGGATTCCTCTTTTACCAGTGAAACCCCACACTGCTCATGCAGTACAGAGAACACTGGGCACTTAGATGATGGCACAGCCCTCATCCACAGAGGAGCGTGGGCAGCAGGGCTCTCCTCTCTGCTCCAGACCTGACAGCCGCGTATGATGGCCCTTCATGCCGGTGATCATGAGCAACTCGGGCAGCACTCAGGGCTCACAAGTGGAGACTGACTCTGCCCGCTTTCCCTCCCCACTCCCTGCCATGGGGGAAGGATTCCGTCAAGAGGGATTGAGAGCTTCAGTGTGGATCGTCCCCATCACCGCTCAGAGCAAACTTTACCAGGAATCTGCTGATGTGTCCTGCTCTGCCAGGCTGTGTGAATGAAACCACGCCATGACCTCTGCTTTGAACTTGAATGCAAAGTCGGCTGGTGTGCACACCTATGCAGCTTCTGTTCATGGTGCTGGACTAGACCACGTCCGAGCCGCACAGCAGTGCCATGGGCCACATTACACAAGGAAAGCAAGGCTGGACTCAAGTGCTCAAGTAGAGCTTACCCGTTACCTCTTTTAGTCTAAGGGTGGGCCCCAAGTTGGATATATATTTCTTCCCCAACCTGATAAGGATAATTTCCACATAATCATCAAATATCGGTGATTAGAATAAACAGGATAGAGATTGTGCCCCCAATTTGTAATTGACTTTGTCATCCAGTACATAACAAGCCTTTCTTACGCTGTTCCTATTCATTGCTTTCGTGGAGAGCTAGGTCCAGCTCGTTAGCAGTGCCCACAGGCCCCCATGCGAGGCTCCTTCTCCTCTATCTCATCTGTCCTTGAAGTGACTGCTCTGTAGTTCTGCTCTCAGTGAGCCTCGACCCACTTCTTGCCTCCACACCACTTGGGTTTTGATCCCTGGTAGACACTCAGCTTCCTCCAGTTGAACTTGACTTTGATGACTCCTGGCACCCGTCACCTGGTTGCTCGGTTTTGGTAAGTGGCACCTATATCCCTGAGGCCTTCCATGAAGTCATTTTTGTAGCACAACTTACCCCGAGAATATTGGTTGTTAGTAGGTAAACATGAGTATCAAACACAATTCAGAAAGTGCAAATGAGTATACATTAAAAATACGACTGGTCCCATCCTGAATCCTCAGCCACTTCTTCTCAGAGACAATCTCTGCTACCAGTTTCTTTACACTCAGCTGGGTAATATATGGTACATACTGTCCTTTATCTTGCTTTGATCACTAATAATAGTATTTGGGAAATTGTCCTATTTCAGTACATTCATTCGTGTTCAATGCTATTCTATTTTTTAAGGATTTGATTGTATGAACACATCATAATTTTTAAAATAAGTTCTCAGTTGATGAGTATCTGTTGCTTTTACAAAAAATACTGCAGTAGTCAGTTGCACATACACATCATTGCTCTCTTGCTGAGGTATATGCTGTAGGGTAAATTCCTAGAAATGGAATTATTAGGTAGATTATCTACATGTTTTATTTTGATAAGTATTACTAAATTGCTCTCTCTAAGGACTGTATCTTTTTTTAAAGAGAGAGGAGAGAGAGAGAGAGAAAGCAAGAGTTAATTTTATTTTTCCATCTGGTGTTTATTTTTCCTCCACTTAGTTGTATATGTGGTGCTGGGGTTTGAACCCAGGTCCTTACGCATGCTAGGCAAGCTCTTTACCACTGAGTCACCATTCCAGCCCAAGGGACTATATCAATTTACACTCCCATAAATAAGCACAGGTGAACGGATGGTCCCTCATATGTCTACCATTAAAATAAGCGGTCACAATTGTAAATCTTCAGCATTCGATGCTACATTGCTGTAATTCTAATTCGCATTTTTCTGACTATGAACAAGCTTGAGCATTTTTTCATGTTTCGTTCGAATCCTTTGTGTTCTATGTTCAGAGGCATCTGTTGCTACTTTTCTATTGGGTTATTC
Organism: Aplodontia rufa; assembly: GCA_004027875.1. Lineage (NCBI taxonomy): Eukaryota > Metazoa > Chordata > Mammalia > Rodentia > Aplodontiidae > Aplodontia > Aplodontia rufa. The sequence continues at coordinate 16,304 of PVKS010036880.1, forward strand.
ATCTTTAATGTATTTGCAGAAGCTCTTTACATATTAAAGGAAGTAGCCCTTTCTGGTTAAGATATGTTACACGTGTTTTCTCCTTGCTATCATTTGTCTTTCCTGTGTGCTTTTCCAAGGAGAGAACGCTTTTGTGTGGAGGAAGTCACTTCTAACAGTGTCTACTTTGTTTCACACAGAAAGGCTCACATCATTATTCCTCAGAAAATCTCTTTCCATCAAGGATATTGCTAAAAAAAAAAAAAAAAAACTTTTCTAGCATTTCAAAATTCTTTTAGAAACTTAGGCTGTTTGGGCTGGGGACGTGGCTTAGTGGCAGGGTGCTTACGTAACATGCGCAAGATCTTAGGTTCAACCCCGAGCACCACACACACAAAGAGGATGTTGGACATATCGGAAATTTATTTGAGTGCAAGGATAGAGGTCGGTATCTGCTGTGGTTTGAATGTTGAATGTCCCCCAAAGACCTGTGTGTTAAAGGCCTAGGGTGGCACTACTGGGAGGTGGTGGCATCTTTAAGGGGTAGGGCCTAGTGGGAAGTCCTCAGGCCATTGGGGCTGTGCCTTCAAGCGGATCATAGGGACCCCAGCCCCTTCATCTTCTTCTTTTCTTCCTGATCCTGAGTTGAGCAGTTTGCTGTACCATGTGCTCCAGGTCATTGTCATCTGACATCCCCATGAGAGGCCCGAAGCAATGAATCTGCTTGGTCACGGACCAGAACCTCTTAAAACTATGACCCCAAATCAACCTTTTCTCTTTGTAAGTTAGTTATCTCAGGTATTTTATTAGAATGTCAGAAAGCTGGCGAATGCGGGATCCACCCTTTTCCAGATGATGGTGTCCCGTCTGGAAACTCACCCTTTCATAACTGGCCTCATGTGTCACTTTGATCTTCTGTTATTTCCTGTGTCTTTCCAATTTCTCTGTTCTCTTGCAATGCTAATCACACACAGCATCGAATACTCAGCTGAATATCATTCATGTCACTTCTTCCACCTGCAGCGGCAGGATGTCCCAAGAACATCTTTGCAGGTATCAGAACCTGAAGCAATCTATCTCCTAGGGAACTTTTACTCCTTCTACTGAAAAAGAATTAATTTAATGAACAAATAAATCGTTGGTGTAAAGGGCCTACTACTCAGCTTCGAAGTTCACACCACAGGAAGGGGAAGTGTCTCATAAACCTCCAACTTGGAGGGTTTTAGCACCATTTTTTTTTTTAAGGGAGGGAAGGGGGGTTAATCAATTTTATTTATTTTTCATCTGGTTCTGGTTTCTCTGACACCCAGTTGTGTAGATGGTGCTGGGATTCAAACTCCAGTCCTCATGCATGCCAGGCAAGCTCTCTAACCGCTGAGCCACTGCTCCAGCCCTTAGCACCAATTTTTATTTAGCTAGCATGCATGAACTAACAGCAATTTGTCACCAAGGCAGGGAGAAAGTTGAGAACTTTGTCACACATCTGGAAGAGCATGTGGCATTAGCAAGGAAAATAATAAGGTCATTTCAACACTTCTTTGAGCTCGGATTCCACGGTGCCACCATTAGGAGAGTTGTGCTCTGGAAGTGAGTGAGTGTGAGAATGTTCTTATGGAAGCTGCTCTCACACATCACGCTTGTGCACTCCGGATGAGGTTGAAGATGGTTTACCTGGTGCACTCAGCTGCTACGCCCCAGCTTGTGGGAGATTTATCAGCATACTGATGCAGAACTCTGGGCATAAAAGGACTCTGAAGGTCGCAACGTCCTGGAGTTCTACTGTGTCACATGAAGGTTCTTTGACTTAGACATCTGAATACATTGGGCTTGAAAGTGAGCCTAAGTTTGGGGCAGGATGGAAACTCTTGCTGATTTGTTCAAGACTCAAACTGGGCACCTGATGCTTGGAGATGGTACTTGTTTTTACACTGGACTGAGCGCTAAAGAATCATAGGTGTTGAAGAATGGAAGAAATTCAGCTGTCATTGTAGAAGAGCTGCACAGAGTCAATGTTCCGGCGACTTTAAGTTTCTGCTGCTAGAGCACAGAAGGAGGCTGAGCACCAAGTGTCTAACCTGTACGTGTGGCTCAGTTTCAATGGGCGAGAATGAAAATATATTATAGTCATGGAGAGAACACGGTATCCTTGAAGCAGTGGGACTAAGCACAGAAATTTGGAGCTATCCCAACATTTCTGGCAATGAGGCCAAGCTGGGGCCATTATTTGGACACTAGTGCCCTAGCTTGGTCAAGGTTCTTTCATGACAGTGTTGAAAGGGAATCTGAGAATCACCAGTTTCAAGTCGTATGAGTCTGCAACCAAAATTAACATGAAGCCTGGGGGTCTGTGTGCCATAATTATTGAGAATCATTCAATGAGTTAAATATCAATATTCTTACCAGTCAAAATGGATTAATCTCCAGCACTATCTCTATGGGTGCACATTTTTAAATGAATGGAAATTATTAAACTGCCATTGCAATTTATGGGCCCGTTGTTTTATAAGTGAATACCCCGAAGGAATATGGGGGAATCATCTCAGAAGGAGATCTCTGACCTCCATGAGATATCCATTTTTTTTATTAGAAGTATATAGAGATACAATTGAGGGGGAAACACTATCAAAACAACAGTAATCAATGTATATATACTTTGTTACCCAGGGGTAATGCCAAAACATGGATGACCACCTTGGGTTTCACCTGTTGCAGTTTCCCCCAGAAGAACTCATGCGTTAAATGGGTATCTC